>CM059430.1:79282370-79494165 GCA_030390025.1 Squalus acanthias | reverse complement strand
CTCCATCAAACATCTACCCCACTCCATCAAACATCTACCCCACTCCATCAAACATCTACCCCACTCCATCAAACATCTACCCCACTCCATCAAACATCTACCCCACTCCATCAAACATCTACCCCACTCCATCAAACATCTACCCCACTCATCAAACATCTACCCCACTCCATCAAACATCTACCCCACTCATCAAACATCTACCCCACTCCATCAAACATCTACCCCACTCCATCAAACATCTACCCCACTACATCAAACATCTACCCCACTCCATCAAACATCTACCCCACTCCATCAAACATCTACCCCACTCCATCAAACATCTACCCCACTCAATCAAACATCTACTCCACTCCATCAAACATCTACCCCACTCCATCAAACATCTACCCCACTCCATCAAACATCTACCCCACTCCATCAAACATCTACCCCACTCCATCAAACATCTACCCCACTCCATCAAACATCTACCCCACTCCATCAAACATCTACCCCACTCCATCAAACACTCCCCACTCCATCAAACATCTACCCCACTCCATCAAACATCTACCCCACTCCATCAAACACTCCCCACTCCATCAAACATCTGCCGCACTCCATCAACATCTACCCCACTCCATCAAACACTCCCCACTCCATCAAACATCTGCCGCACTCCATCAACATCTACCCCACTCCATCAAACACTCCCCACTCCATCAAACATCTGCCCCACTCCATCAAACATCTACTCCACTCCATCAAACACTCCCCAGTTCATCAAACATCTACCCCAGTCCATCAAACATCTACCCCACTCCATCAAACATCTGCCCCACTCCATCAACATCTACCCCACTCCATCAAACACTCCCCCCTCCATCAAACATCTGCCCCACTCTATCAAACATCTACCCCACTCCATCAAACATCTACCCCACTCCATCAAACATCAACCCCACTCCATCAAACATCCCCCACTCCATCAAACATCTGCCCCACTCCATCAAACATCTACCCCACTCCATCAAACATCTACCCCACTCCATCAAACATCTACCCACTAAATCAAACATCTACCCCATTCCATCAAACATCTACCCCACTCCATAAAACATCTACCCCACTCCATCAAACATCTACCCCACTCATCAAACATCTACCCCACTCCATCAAACATCTACCCACTCATCAAACATCTACCCCACTCCATCAAACATCTACCCCACTCCATCAAACATCTACCCCACTCCATCAAACATCTACCCCACTCAATCAAACATCTACCCCACTCCATCAAACATCTACCCCACTCCATCAAACATCTACCCCACTCCATCAAACATCTACCCCACTACATCAAACATCTACCCACTCCATCAAACATCTACCCCACTCCATCAAACATCTACCCCACTCCATCAAACATCTACCCCACTCCATCAAACATCTACCCCACTCCATCAAACATCTACCCCACTCCATCAAACATCTACCCCACTCCATCAAACATCTACCCCACTCCATCAAACATCTGCCCCACTCCATCAAACACTTCCCCACTCCATCAAACATCTGCCCCACTCCATCAAACATCTACCCCACTCCATCAAACATCTTCCCCACTCCATCAAACATCTACCCCACTCCATCAAACATCTACCCCACTCCATCAAACATCTACCCCACTCCATCAAACATCTACCCCACTCCATCAAACATCTACCCCACTCCATCAAACATCTACCCCACTCCATCAAACATCTACCCCACTCCATCAAACATCTACCCCACTCCATCAAACATCTACCCCACTCAATCAAACATCTACCCCACTCCATCAAACATCTACCCCACTCCATCAAACATCTACCCCACTCCATCAAACATCTACCCCACTAAATCAAACATCTACCCCACTCCATCAAACATCTACCCCACTCCATCTAACATCTACCCACTCCATCAAACATCTACCCCACTAAATCAAACATCTACCCCACTCCATCAAACATCTACCCCACTCCATCAAACATCTACCCCACTCCATCAAACATCTGCCCCACTCCATCAAACATCTGCCCCACTCCATCAAACACGTTCACCACTCCATCAAACATCTGCCCCAGTCCATCAAACATCTACCCCACTCCATCAAACATCTTCCCACTCCATCAAACATCTACCCCAGTCCATCAAACATCTACCCCACTCCATCAATTATCTACCCCACTCCATCAAACATCTACCCCACTCCATCAAACATCTACCCCACTCCATCAAACATCTACCCCACTCCATCAAACATCTACCCCACTCCATCAAACATCTGCCCCCTCCATCAAACATCTACCCCACTCCATCAAACATCTACCCCACTCCATCAAACATCTACCCCATTCATCAAACATCTACCCCACTCCATCAAACATCTGCCCCACTCCATCAAACATCAGCCCCACTCCATCAAACACCCCCAATCCATCAAACATCTACCCCACTGCATCAAACATCTACCCCACTTCATCAAACATCTGCCCCACTCCATCAAACATCTACCCCACTTCATCAAACATCTGCCCCACTCCATCAAACATCTACCCCACTCCATCAAACACTCCCCACTCCATCAAACATCTGCCCCACTCCATCAAACATCTACCCCACTCCATCAAACATCTACCCCACTCCATCAAACACTACCCACTCCATCAAACATCTACCCCACTCCATCAAACATCTACCCCACTCCATCAAACATCTACCCCACTCCATCAAACATCTTCCCCACTCCATCAAACATCTACCCCACTCCATCAAACATCTACCCCACTCCATCAAACATCACCCCACTCCATCAAACATCTACCCCACTTCCATCAAACATCTACCCCACTCCATCAAACATCTACCCCACTCCATCAAACATCTACCCACTCCATCAAACATCTACCCACTCCATCAAACATCTACCCACTAAGTCCCATCAAACATCTACCCCACTCCATCAAACATCTCCCCACTCCATCAAACATCTACCCCACTCCATCAAACATCTACCCCACTCCATCAAACACTCCCCACTCCATCAAACATCTCCCCACTCCATCAAACATCTACCCACTCCATCAAACATCTACCCCACTCCATCAAACATCTCCCCACTCCATCAAACATCTACCCACTCCATCAAACATCTCCCCACTCCATCAAACATCTACCCCACTCCATCAAACACTCCCCACTCCATCAAACATCTACCCCACTCCATCAAACACTCCCCACTCCATCAAACATCTACCCCACTCCATCAAACACTCCCCACTCCATCAAACATCTACCCCACTCCATCAAACATCTACCCCACTCCATCAAACATCTGCCCCACTCCATCAAACATCTACCCCACTCCATCAAACACTCCCCACTCCATCAACATCTGCCCCACTCTATCAAACATCTACCCCACTCCATCAAACATCTACCCCACTCCATCAAACATCAACCCCACTCCATCAAACATCCCCCACTCCATCAAACATCTGCCCCACTCCATCAAACATCTACCCCACTCCATCAAACATCTACCCCACTCCATCAAACATCTACCCCACTAAATCAAACATCTACCCCATTCCATCAAACATCTACCCCACTCCAAAAAACATCTACCCCACTCCATCAAACATCTACCCCACTAAATCAAACATCTACCCCACTCCATCAAACATCTACCCCACTAAATCAAACATCTACCCCACTCCATCAAACATCTACCCCACTCCATCAAACATCTACCCCACTAAATCAAACATCTACCCCACTCCATCAAACATCTACCCCACACCATCAAACATCTACCCCACTAAATCAAACATCTACCCCACTCCATCAAACATCTACCCCACTCCATCAAACATCTACCCCACTCCATCAAACATCTACCCCACTAAATCAAACATCTACTCCACTCCATCAAACATCTACCCCACTCCATCAAACATCTACCCCATTCCATCAAACATCTACCCCACTAAATCAAACATCTACCCCACTCCATCAAACATCTACCCCACTCCATCAAACATCTACCCCACTCCATCAAACATCTGCCCCACTCCATCAAACATCTGCCCCACTCCATCAAACACGTACCCCACACCATCAAACATCTGCCCCAGTCCATCAAACATCTACCCCACTCCATCAAACATCTCCCCACTCCATCAAACATCTACCCCAGTCCATCAAACATCTACCCCACTCCATCAAACATCTACCCCACTCCATCAAACATCTACCCCACTCCATCAAACACTCCCCCACTCCATCAAACATCTACCCCACTCCATCAAACATCTTCCCCACTCCATCAAACATCTGCCCCACTCCATCAAACATCTACCCCACTCCATCAAACATCTACCCCACTCCATCAAACATCTACCCCACTCCATCAAACATCTACCCCACTCCATCAAACATCTACCCCACTCCATCAAACATCTGCCCACTCCATCAAACATCTACCCCACTCCATCAAACATCTACCCCACTCCATCAAACATCTACCCCACTCCATCATACATCTACCCCACTCCATCAAACATCTACCCCACTCCATCAAACATCTACCCCACCATCAAACACTACCCCACTCCATCAAACATCTGCCCCACTCCATCAAACATCTACCCCACTCCATCAAACATCTGCCCCACTCCATCAAACATCTACCCCACTCCATCAAACATCCCCACTCCATCAAACATCTGCCCCACTCCATCAAACACTACCCACTCCATCAAACATCTGCCCCACTCCATCAAACATCTACCCCACTTCATCAAACATCTACCCCACTCCATCAAACATCTACCCCACTCCATCAAACATCTACCCCACTCCATCAAACATCTACCCCACTCCATCAAACATCTACCCCACTCCATCAAACATCTACCCCACTCCATCAAACATCCCCACTCCATCAAACATCTGCCCCACTCCATCAAACATCTACCCCACTCCATCAACATCTACCCCACTCAATCAAACATCTACCCACTCCATCAAACATCTACCCCACTCCATCAAACATCTACCCCACTCCATCAAACATCTACCCCACTCCATCAAACATCTCCCCACTCCATCAAACATCTACCCCACTCCATCAAACATCTACCCCACTCCATCAAACATCTACCCCACTCCATCAAACATCTACCCCACTCCATCAAACATCTACCCCACTCCATCAAACACTCCCCACTCCATCAAACATCTACCCCACTCCATCAAACATCTACCCCACTCCATCAAACATCTACCCCACTCCATCAAACATCTACCCCACTCCATCAAACATCTACCCCACTCCATCAAACATCTACCCCACTCCATCAAACATCTCCCCACTCCATCAAACATCTACCCCACTCCATCAAACATCTACCCCACTCCATCAAACACTCCCCACTCCATCAAACATCTGCCGCACTCCATCAACATCTACCCCACTCCATCAAACACTCCCCACTCCATCAAACATCTGCCCCACTCCATCAAACATCTACCCCACTCCATCAAACACTCCCCACTCCATCAAACATCTACCCCACTCCATCAAACACTCCCCACTCCATCAAACATCTACCCCACTCCATCAAACACTCCCCACTCCATCAAACATCTACTCCACTCCATCAAACACTCCCCAGTCCATCAAACATCTACCCCAGTCCATCAAACATCTACCCCACTCCATCAAACATCTGCCCCACTCCATCAACATCTACCCCACTCCATCAAACACTCCCCCCTCCATCAAACATCTACCCCACTCCATCAAACATCTACCCCACTCCATCAAACATCCCCCACTCCATCAAACATCTGCCCCACTCCATCAAACATCTACCCCACTCCATCAAACATCTACCCCACTCCATCAAACATCTACCCCACTAAATCAAACATCTACCCCATTCCATCAAACATCTACCCCACTCCATAAAACATCTACCCCACTCCATCAAACATCTACCCCACTAAATCAAACATCTACCCCACTCCATCAAACATCTACCCCACTAAATCAAACATCTACCCCACTCCATCAAACATCTACCCCACTCCATCAAACATCTACCCCACTAAATCAAACATCTACCCCACTCCATCAAACATCTACCCCACACCATCAAACATCTACCCCACTAAATCAAACATCTACCCCACTCCATCAAACATCTACCCCACTCCATCAAACATCTACCCCACTCCATCAAACATCTACCCCACTAAATCAAACATCTACTCCACTCCATCAAACATCTACCCCACTCCATCAAACATCTACCCCATTCCATCAAACATCTACCCCACTAAATCAAACATCTACCCCACTCCATCAAACATCTACCCCACTCCATCAAACATCTACCCCACTCCATCAAACATCTGCCCCACTCCATCAAACAACTCCCCACTCCATCAAACACTCC
Source organism: Squalus acanthias (assembly GCA_030390025.1). Taxonomy (NCBI): domain Eukaryota; kingdom Metazoa; phylum Chordata; class Chondrichthyes; order Squaliformes; family Squalidae; genus Squalus; species Squalus acanthias. The sequence goes on along the minus strand of CM059430.1, from coordinate 79,487,668 downwards.
CCACACCATCAAACATCTGCCCCAGTCCATCAAACATCTACCCCACTCCATCAAACATCTTCCCCACTCCATCAAACATCTACCCCACTCCATCAAACACTCCCCACTCCATCAAACATCTACCCCACTCCATCAAACATCTACCCCACTCCATCAAACATCTACCCCACTCCATCAAACATCTACCCCACTCCATCAAACATCTACCCCACTCCATCAAACATCTACCCCACTCCATCAAACATCTGCCCCACTCCATCAAACATCTACCCCACTCCATCAAACATCTCCCCACTCCATCAAACATCTACCCCACTCCATCAAACATCTACCCCACTCCATCAAACATCTACCCCACTCCATCAAACATCTACCCCACTCCATCAAACATCTACCCCACTCCATCAAACATCTGCCCCACTCCATCAAACATCTACCCCACTCCATCAAACATCTACCCCACTCCATCAAACATCTACCCCACTCCATCAAACATCTACCCCACTCCATCAAACATCTACCCCACTCCATCAAACATCTTCCCCACTCCATCAAACATCTACCCCACTCCATCAAACATCTACCCCACTCCATCAAACATCTGCCCCACTCCATCAAACATCTACCCCACTCCATCAAACATCTACCCCACTCCATCAAACATCTGCCCCACTCCATCAAACATCTACCCCACTCCATCAAACATCTACCCCACTCCATCAAACATCTACCCCACTCCATCAAACATCTACCCCACTCCATCAAACATCTACCCCACTCCATCAAACATCTGCCCCACTCCATCAAACATCTACCCCACTCCATCAAACATCTACCCCACTCCATCAAACATCTACCCCACTCCATCAAACATCTACCCCACTCCATCAAACATCTACCCCACTCCATCAAACATCTACCCCACTCCATCAAACACTCCCCACTCCATCAAACATCTACCCCACTCCATCAAACATCTACCCCACTCCATCAAACATCTACCCCACTCCATCAAACATCTACCCCACTCCATCAAACATCTACCCCACTCCATCAAACACTCCCCACTCCATCAAACATCTACCCCACTCCATCAAACATCTACCCCACTCCATCAAACATCTACCCCACTCCATCAAACATCTACCCCACTCCATCAAACACTACCCACTCCATCAAACATCTACCCCACTCCATCAAACATCTACCCCACTTCATCAAACATCTACCCCACTCCATCAAACATCTACCCCACTCCATCAAACATCTACCCCACTCCATCAAACATCTACCCCACTCCATCAAACATCTACCCCACTCCATCAAACATCTACCCCACTCCATCAAACATCTACCCCACTCCATCAACATCTACCCACTCCATCAAACACCCCACTCCATCAAACATCTCCCCACTCCATCAAACATCTACCCCACTCCATCAAACATCTACCCCACTCCATCAAACATCTACCCCACTCCATCAAACATCTACCCCACTCAATCAAACATCTACCCCACTCCATCAAACATCTACCCCACTCCATCAAACATCTCCCCCACTCCATCAAACATCTACCCCCCACTCCCTCCATCAAACATCTACCCCACTCCATCAAACATCTACCCCACTCCATCAAACATCTACCCCACTCCATCAAACATCTACCCCACTAAATCAAACATCTACTCCACTCCATCAAACATCTACCCCACTCCATCTAACATCTACCCCATTCCATCAAACATCTACCCCACTAAATCAAACATCTACCCCACTCCATCAAACATCTACCCCACTCCATCAAACATCTACCCCACTCCATCAAACATCTGCCCCACTCCATCAAACATCTGCCCCACTCCATCAAACACGTTCACCACACCATCAAACATCTGCCCCAGTCCATCAAACATCTACCCCACTCCATCAAACATCTTCCCCACTCCATCAAACATCTACCCCAGTCCATCAAACATCTACCCCACTCCATCAATTATCTACCCCACTCCATCAAACATCTACCCCACTCCATCAAACATCTACCCCACTCCATCAAACATCTACCCCACTCCATCAAACATCTACCCCACTCCATCAAACATCTGCCCTACTCCATCAAACATCTACCCCACTCCATCAAACATCTACCCCACTCCATCAAACATCTACCCCATTTCATCAAACATCTACCCCACTCCATCAAACATCTGCCCCACTCCATCAAACATCTGCCCCACTCCATCAAACACCCCCCAATCCATCAAACATCTACCCCACTGCATCAAACATCTACCCCACTTCATCAAACATCTGCCCCACTCCATCAAACATCTACCCCACTTCATCAAACATCTGCCCCACTCCATCAATCATTTACCCCACTTCTTCAAACATCTACCCCACTCCATCAAACATCTGCCCCACTCCATCAAACATCTGCCCCACTCCATCAAACATCTGCCCCACTCCATCAAACATCTACCCCACTCCATCAAACATCTACCCCACTCAATCAAACATCTACCCCTCTCCATCAAAAATCTACCCCACTCCATCAAACATCTGCCCCACTCCATCAAACATCAACCCCACTCCATCAAACATCCCCCACTACATCAAACATCTACCCCACTCCATCAAACATCTACCCCACTCCATCAAACATCTACCCCACTCCATCAAACATCTACCCGACACCATCAAACATCTACCCCACTCCATCAAACATCTAGACCACTCCATCAAACATCTACCACAGTCCATCAAACATCTACCCCACTCCATCAAACACTCCCCGACTCCATCAAACATCTACCCCACTCCATCAAACATCTACCCCACTCCATCAAACACTCCCCACTCCATCAAACATCTGCCGCACTCCATCAACATCTACCCCACTCCATCAAACACTCCCCACTCCATCAAACATCTGCCCCACTCCATCAAACATCTACCCCGCTCCATCAAACACTCCCCACTCCATCAAACATCTACCCCACTCCATCAAACACTCCCCACTCCATCAAACATCTACCCCACTACATCAAACACTCCCCACTCCATCAAACATCTACTCCACTCCATCAAACACTCCCCAGTCCATCAAACATCTACCCCAGTCCATCAAACATCTACCCCACTCCATCAAACATCTGCCCCACTCCATCAACATCTACCCCACTCCATCAAACACTCCCCCCTCCATCAAACATCTACCCCACTCCATCAAACATCAACCCCACTCCATCAAACATCCCCCACTCCATCAAACATCTGCCCCACTCCATCAAACATCTACCCCACTCCATCAAACATCTACCCCACTCCATCAAACATCTACCCCACTAAATCAAACATCTACCCCATTCCATCAAACATCTACCCCACTCCAAAAAACATCTACCCCACTCCATCAAACATCTACCCCACTAAATCAAACATCTACCCCTCTCCATCAAACATCTACCCCACTAAATCAAACATCTACCCCACTCCATCAAACATCTACCCCACTCCATCAAACATCTACCCCACTAAATCAAACATCTACCCCACTCCATCAAACATCTACCCCACACCATCAAACATCTACCCCACTAAATCAAACATCTACCCCACTCCATCAAACATCTACCCCACTCCATCAAACATCTACCCCACTCCATCAAACATCTACCCCACTAAATCAAACATCTACTCCACTCCATCAAACATCTACCCCACTCCATCAAACATCTACCCCATTCCATCAAACATCTACCCCACTAAATCAAACATCTACCCCACTCCATCAAACATCTACCCCACTCCATCAAACATCTACCCCACTCCATCAAACATCTGCCCCACTCCATCAAACATCTGCCCCACTCCATCAAACACGTACCCCACACCATCAAACATCTGCCCCAGTCCATCAAACATCTACCCCACTCCATCAAACATCTTCCCCACTCCATCAAACATCTACCCCACTCCATCAAACATCTACCCCACTCCATCAAACATCTACCCCACTCCATCAAACATCTACCCCACTCCATCAAACATCTACCCCACTCCATCAAACATCTGCCCCACTCCATCAAACATCTTCCCCACTCCATCAAACATCTGCCCCACTCCATCAAACATCTACCCCACTCCATCAAACATCTACCCCACTCCATCAAACATCTGCCCCACTCCATCAAACATCTGCCCCACTCCATCAAACATCTACCCCACTCCATCAAACATCTGCCCCACTCCATCAAACATCTACCCCACTCCATCAAACATCTACCCCACTCCATCAAACATCTGCCCCACTCCATCAAACATCTACCCCACTCCATCAAACATCTACCCCACTCCATCAAACATCTGCCCCACTCCATCAAACATCTACCCCACTCCATCAAACATCTACCCCACTCCATCAAACATCTACCCCACTCCATCAAACATCTACCCCACTCCATCAAACATCTACCCCACTCCATCAAACATCTTCCCCACTCCATCAAACATCTACCCCACTCCATCAAACATCTACCCCACTCCATCAAACATCTACCCACTCCATCAAACATCTACCCCACTCCATCAAACATCTACCCCACTCCATCAAACATCTACCCCACTCCATCAAACATCTACCCCACTCCATCAAACATCTACCCCACTCCATCAAACACTCCCCACTCCATCAAACATCTGCCGCACTCCATCAACATCTACCCCACTCCATCAAACACTCCCCACTCCATCAAACATCTGCCCCACTCCATCAAACATCTACCCCGCTCCATCAAACACTCCCCACTCCATCAAACATCTACCCCACTCCATCAAACACTCCCCACTCCATCAAACATCTACCCCACTACATCAAACACTCCCCACTCCATCAAACATCTACTCCACTCCATCAAACACTCCCCAGTCCATCAAACATCTACCCCAGTCCATCAAACATCTACCCCACTCCATCAAACATCTGCCCCACTCCATCAACATCTACCCCACTCCATCAAACACTCCCCCCTCCATCAAACATCTACCCCACTCCATCAAACATCAACCCCACTCCATCAAACATCCCCCACTCCATCAAACATCTGCCCCACTCCATCAAACATCTACCCCACTCCATCAAACATCTACCCCACTCCATCAAACATCTACCCCACTAAATCAAACATCTACCCCATTCCATCAAACATCTACCCCACTCCAAAAAACATCTACCCCACTCCATCAAACATCTACCCCACTAAATCAAACATCTACCCCACTCCATCAAACATCTACCCCACTAAATCAAACATCTACCCCACTCCATCAAACATCTACCCCACTCCATCAAACATCTACCCCACTAAATCAAACATCTACCCCACTCCATCAAACATCTACCCCACACCATCAAACATCTACCCCACTAAATCAAACATCTACCCCACTCCATCAAACATCTACCCCACTCCATCAAACATCTACCCCACTCCATCAAACATCTACCCCACTAAATCAAACATCTACTCCACTCCATCAAACATCTACCCCACTCCATCAAACATCTACCCCATTCCATCAAACATCTACCCCACTAAATCAAACATCTACCCCACTCCATCAAACATCTACCCCACTCCATCAAACATCTACCCCACTCCATCAAACATCTGCCCCACTCCATCAAACATCTGCCCCACTCCATCAAACACGTACCCCACTCCATCAAACATCTGCCCCAGTCCATCAAACATCTACCCCACTCCATCAAACACTCCCCACTCCATCAAACATCTACCCCAGTCCATCAAACTTCTACCCCACTCCATCAAACATCTTCCCCACTCCATCAAACATCTACCCCACTCCATCAAACACTACCCCACTCCATCAAACATCTGCCCCACTCCATCAAACATCTACCCCACTCCATCAAACATCTGCCCCACTCCATCAAACATCTACCCCACTCCATCAAACATCTACCCCACTCCATCAAACATCTGCCCCACTCCATCAAACATCTGCCCCACTCCATCAAACATCTACCCCACTCCATCAAACATCTGCCCTACTCCATCAAACATCTACCCCACTCCATCAAACATCTACCCCACTCCATCAAACATCTGCCCCACTCCATCAAACATCTACCCCACTCCATCAAACATCTACCCCACTCCATCAAACATCTGCCCCACCAGTCAAACATCGTACCCCACTCCATCAAACATCTGCCCCACTCCATCAAACATCTACCCCACTCCATCAAACATCTGCCCCACTCCATCAAACATCTACCCCACTCCATCAAACATCTTCCCCACTCCATCAAACATCTGCCCCACTCCATCAAACATCTACCCACTCCATCAAACATCTGCCCCACTCCATCAAACACGTACCCCACTTCATCAAACATCTGCCCCACTCCATCAAACATCTACCACACTCCATCAAACATCTACCCCACTCCATCAAACATCTACCCCACTCCATCAAACATCTACCCCACTCCATCAAACATCTACCCCACTCCATCAAACATCTGCCCCACTCCATCAAACATCTACCCCACTCCATCAAACATCTACCCCACTCAATCAAACATCTACCCCTCTCCATCAAACATCTACCCCACTCCATCAAACATCTGCCCCACTCCATCAAACATCAACCCCACTCCATCAAACATCCCCCACTACATCAAACATCTACCACACTCCATCAAACATCTACCCACTCCATCAAACATCTACCCCAATCAATCAAACATCTACCCCGTTCCATCAAACATCAACCCCACTCCATCAAGCACTCCCCCACTCCATCAAACATCTACCCCACTCCATCAAACATCTACCCCACACCATCAAACATCTACCCCACTCCATCAAACATCCAGACCACTCCATCAAACATCTACCACAGTCCATCAAACATCTACCCCACTCCATCAAACACTCCCCGACTCCATCAAACATCTACCCCACTCCATCAAACATCTACCCCACTCCATCAAACACTCCCCACTCCATCAAACATCTGCCGCACTCCATCAACATCTGCCCCACTCCATCAAACACTCCCCACTCCATCAAACATCTGCCCCACTCCATCAAACATCTACCCCGCTCCATCAAACACTCCCCACTCCATCAAACATCTACCCCACTCCATCAAACACTCCCCACTCCACCAAACATCTACCCCACTACATCAAACACTCCCCACTCCATCAAACATCTACTCCACTCCATCAAACACTCCCCAGTCCATCAAACATCTACCCCAGTCCATCAAACATCTACCCCACTCCATCAAACATCTGCCCCACTCCATCAACATCTACCCCACTCCATCAAACACTCCCCCCTCCATCAAACATCTACCCCACTCCATCAAACATCAACCCCACTCCATCAAACATCCCCCACTCCATCAAACATCTGCCCCACTCCATCAAACATCTACCCCACTCCATCAAACATCTACCCCACTCCATCAAACATCTACCCCACTAAATCAAACATCTACCCCATTCCATCAAACATCTACCCCACTCCAAAAAACATCTACCCCACTCCATCAAACATCTACCCCACTAAATCAAACATCTACCCCTCTCCATCAAACATCTACCCCACTAAATCAAACATCTACCCCACTCCATCAAACATCTACCCCACTCCATCAAACATCTACCCCACTAAATCAAACATCTACCCCACTCCATCAAACATCTACCCCACACCATCAAACATCTACCCCACTAAATCAAACATCTACCCCACTCCATCAAACATCTACCCACTCCATCAAACATCTACCCCACTCCATCAAACATCTACCCCACTAAATCAAACATCTACTCCACTCCATCAAACATCTACCCCACTCCATCAAACATCTACCCCATTCCATCAAACATCTACCCCACTCAATCAAACATCTACCCCACTCCATCAAACATCTACCCCACTCCATCAAACATCTGCCCCACTCCATCAAACATCTGCCCCACTCCATCAAACACGTACCCCACACCATCAAACATCTGCCCCAGTCCATCAAACATCTACCCCACTCCATCAAACATCTTCCCCACTCCATCAAACATCTACCCCACTCCATCAAACACTCCCCACTCCATCAAACATCTGCCCCACTCCATCAAACATCTTCCCCACTCCATCAAACATCTACCCCACTCCATCAAACATCTACCCCACTCCATCAAACATCTACCCCACTCCATCAAACATCTGCCCCACTCCATCAAACATCTGCCCCACTCCATCAAACATCTACCCCACTCCATCAAACATCTGCCCTACTCCATCAAACATCTACCCCACTCCATCAAACATCTACCCCACTCCATCAAACATCTGCCCCTCTCCATCAAACATCTACCCCACTCCATCAAACATCTACCCCACTCCATCAAACATCTGCCCCACCAGTCAAACACGTACCCCACTCCACCAAACATCTGCCCCACTCCATCAAACATCTACCCCACTCCATCAAACATCTGCCCCACTCCATCAAACATCTACCCCACTCCATCAAACATCTTCCCCACTCCATCAAACATCTGCCCCACTCCATCAAACACGTACTCCACTCCATCAAACATCTGCCCCACTCCATCAAACACGTACCCCACTTCATCAAACATCTGCCCCACTCCATCAAACATCTACCACACTCCATCAAACAACTACCCCACTCCATCAAACATCTACCCCACTCCATCAAACATCTACCCCACTCCATCAAACATCTGCCCCACTCCATCAAACATCTGCCCCACTCCATCAAACATCTACCCCACTCCATCAAACATCTACCCCACTCAATCAAACATCTACCCCTCTCCATCAAACATCTACCCCACTCCATCAAACATCTGCCCCACTCCATCAAACATCAACCCCACTCCATCAAACATCCCCCACTACATCAAACATCTACCCCACTCCATCAAACATCTACCCCACTCCATCAAACATCTACCCCAATCAATCAAACATCTACCCCGTTCCATCAAACATCAACCCCACTCCATCAAGCACTCCCCCACTCCATCAAACATCTACCCCACTCCATCAAACATCTACCCCACACCATCAAACATCTACCCCACTCCATCAAACATCCAGACCAGTCCATCAAACATCTACCACAGTCCATCAAACATCTACCCCACTCCATCAAACACTCCCCGACTCCATCAAACATCTACCCCAGTCCATCAAACATCTACCCCAGTCCATCAAACATCTACCCCACTCCATCAAACATCTGCCCCACTCCATCAACATCTACCCCACTCCATCAAACACTCCCCCCTCCATCAAACATCTACCCCACTCCATCAAACATCAACCCCACTCCATCAAACATCCCCCACTCCATCAAACATCTGCCCCACTCCATCAAACATCTACCCCACTCCATCAAACATCTACCCCACTCCATCAAACATCTACCCCACTAAATCAAACATCTACCCCATTCCATCAAACATCTACCCCACTCCAAAAAACATCTACCCCACTCCATCAAACATCTACCCCACTAAATCAAACATCTACCCCTCTCCATCAAACATCTACCCCACTAAATCAAACATCTACCCCACTCCATCAAACATCTACCCCACTCCATCAAACATCTACCCCACTAAATCAAACATCTACCCCACTCCATCAAACATCTACCTCACACCATCAAACATCTACCCCACTAAATCAAACATCTACGCCACTCCATCAAACATCTACCCACTCCATCAAACATCTACCCCACTCCATCAAACATCTACCCCACTAAATCAAACATCTACTCCACTCCATCAAACATCTACCCCACTCCATCAAACATCTACCCCATTCCATCAAACATCTACCCCACTACATCAAACATCTACCCCACTCCATCAAACATCTACCCCACTCCATCAAACATCTACCCCACTCCATCAAACATCTGCCCCACTCCATCAAACATCTGCCCCACTCCATCAAACATCTACCCCACTCCATCAAACATCTGCCCCACTCCATCAAACATCTACCCCACTCCATCAAACATCTACCCCACTCCATCAAACATCTCCCCACTCCATCAAACATCTACCCCACTCCATCAAACATCTACCCCACTCCATCAAACATCTGCCCCACTCCATCAAACATCTACCCCACTCCATCAAACATCTGCCCCACTCCATCAAACATCTACCCCACTCCATCAAACATCTGCCCCACTCCATCAAACATCTACCCCACTCCATCAAACATCTTCCCCACTCCATCAAACATCTGCCCCACTCCATCAAACATCTACCCACTCCATCAAACATCTGCCCCACTTCATCAAACATCTACCCCACTTCATCAAACATCTGCCCCACTCCATCAAACATCTACCCCACTCCATCAAACATCTACCCCACTCCATCAAACATCTACCCCACTCCATCAAACATCTACCCCACTCCATCAAACATCTGCCCCACTCCATCAAACATCTACCCCACTCCATCAAACATCTACCCCACTCCATCAAACATCTACCCCACTCCATCAAACATCTGCCCCACTCCATCAAACATCTACCCCACTCCATCAAACATCTGCCCCACTCCATCAAACATCTACCCCACTCCATCAAACATCTACCCCACTCCATCAAACATCTACCCCACTCCATCAAACATCTACCCCACTCCATCAAACATCTTCCCCACTCCATCAAACATCTGCCCCACTCCATCAAACAAGTACCCCACTCCATCAAACATCTGCCACACTCCATCAAACACGTACCCCACTCCATCAAACATCTGCCCCACTCCATCAAACATCTACCCCACTCAATCAAACATCTACCCCACTCCATCAAACATCTACCCCACTCCATCAAACATCTGCCCCACTCCATCAAACATCTACCCCACTCCATCAAACATCTACTCCACTCCATCAAACATCTGCCCCACTCCATCAAACATCTACCCCACTCCATCAAACATCTACCCCATTCCATCAAACATCTACCCCACTCCATCAAACATCTTCCCCACTCCATCAAACATCTGCCTCACTCCATCAAACACGTACCCCACTCCATCAAACATCTGCCCCACTCCATCAAACACGTAGCCCACTCCATCAAACATCTGCCCCACTCCATCAAACATCTACCCCACTCAATCAAACATCTACCCCACTCCATCAAACATCTACCCCACTCCATCAAACATCTGCCCCACTCCATCAAACATCTACCCCACTCCATCAAACATCTACCCCACTCCATCAAACATCTGCCCCACTCTATCAAACATCTACCCCACTCCATCAAACATCTACCCCACTCCATCAAACATCTACCCCATTCATTCAAACATCTGCCCCACTCCATCAAACATCTACCCCACTCTATCAAACATCTACCCCACTCCATCAAACATGTACCCCACTCCATCAAACATCTACCCCACTCCATCAATATCTACCCACTCCAATAAACATCTACCCCACTCCATCAAACATCTACCCCACTGCATCAAACATCTACCCCACTCCATCAAACATCTACCCCACTCCATCAAACATCTACCCCACTCCATCAATCATCTACCCCACTCCATCAAACATCTACTCCACTCCATCAAACATCGACCCCACTCCAGTAAACATCTACCCCACTCCAATAAACATCTACACCAATCAATCAAACATCTACCCCACTCAATCAAACATCTACCCCACTCCAATAAACATCTACCCCACTCCAATAAAAATCTACCCCACTCCAATTAACATCTACCCCACTCAATCAAACATCTACCCCACTCCATCAAACATCTACCCCACTCCATCAAACATCTACCCCACTCCATCAAACACTCCCCCACTCCATCAAACCTTTACCCCACTGGGTTTTCACGTATCAGCAAGTGGCATCAGTCCGATCATCTCTGTTGGAGTTCATGATGTTAGTTCTGATGAAAGGTTATTGACCTGAAACGTGAACTATCTTTCTCTCTCCATTGATGCTGCCTGACTTGCTGAGTATTTCCAGCATTTTCTGTTTTAATCACTGAAATAATTACTGGCATGTTTGACCATGCTTTGGCGTACTTTGCCACCCAAGACCCATGGCATTCCCTGAGTACAAGCTGGCATTATTTGCCATCACAGTGCCAATGGTACAGGTGGAGGCAGTGCCCTCCCTGTAACTGATGGAAAGGGCTTCCATTCCCTCCACATACAAGTGGCATTTGGCCACTTACAAACAATCAGGGAAGTGAATGCATGTGTCTCGGGCAGTGCTCAGAATGCTCACTTCTACAAGGGAATCACGGGTCAAACAACAGTTTTAGGAGGAGGACTGAATACGTTAGCTTCTGTGATACATGGTTCATCCACTGCAAACATCCACCAGAAAGGACCTAGACTGAAGATGCTCGGGCTCCTAAAACAATCAGCCCAATTGTAGGTCATTCTGGGGGTGGCCTTGCACTGTGAGTTGAGGCAAGTCATTGTAAAACAAAGCTGGTGGATGTTCCCCCAGAGCTGAATCTGGAATGCATAGGCCAGCCCCCTAATAGTGCTATCGGGATGTCCTGTCATTTGCACCAGGCCAGCAGTCTGGACCCAGAAATCGAAAGCCCCGGGGCAGTGTCTCAGCTCCGGGCCAGAGTAAAGAAGGTTCCTGAGGCAGTGGGGGGAAGGGGGAGGAGGATCCCGAGCGGCAGTGGCACAGGCTGGGTTTGTGGGGCCAGGAGTCCAGGAGCCTGAAAGTTCAGTCCATTGTCTCATATTGTAAGTAGCACAATATTGACATTGACGAGGGATGTGGAAGCTTGTTGGAGGAAGAGGATGAGGAGCAGCCTTAACACCTCTGTCCCACAGCGAGCAGTGACTGAAGTGGCACTCAGCAGCAACGCTTCCCTGAGATACTGCCACAGGAGGGAGAGTGAAGAGACTCAAAACAAACTGCCACAGGAGGGAGTGAGGAGACTCAGATCAAACTGCCACAAGAGGGAGAGTGAAGAGACTCAGATCAAACTGTCACAGGAGGGAGAGTGAAGAGACTCAGATCAAACTGCCACAGGAGGGAGTGAGGAGACTCAGATCAAACTGCCACAGGAGGGAGTGAAGAGACTCAGATCAAACTGTCACAGGAGGGAGAGTGAAGAGACTCAGATCAAACTGTCACAGGAGGGAGTGAAGAGACTCAGATCAAACTGTCACAGGACGGAGTGAGGAGACTCAGATCAAACTGCCACAGGAGGGAGTGAAGAGACTCAGATCAAACTGCCACAGGAGGGAGAGTGAAGAGACTCAGATCAAACTGTCACAGGATGGACTGAGGAGACTCAGATCAAACTGCCACAGGATGGAATGACGAGACTCAGATCAAACTGCCACAGGCGGGAGAGTGAAGAGACTCAGATCAAACTGCCACAGGAGGGAGTGAGGAGACTCAGATCAAACTGTCACAGGATGGAGTGAGGAGACTCAGATCAAACTGCCACAGGAGGGAGTGAGGAGACTCAGATCAAACTGTCACAGGAGGGAGTGAGGAGACTCAGATCAAACTGTCACAGGAGGGAGTGAGGAGACTCAGATCAAACTGTCACAGGATGGAGTGAGGAGACTCAGATCAAACTGTCACAGGAGGGAGAGTGAAGAGACTCAGATCAAACTGCCACAGGACGGAGTGAGGAGACTCAGATCAAACTGTCACAGGAGGGAGAGTGAAGAGACTCAGATCAAACTGCCACAAGAGGGAGAGTGAAGAGACTCAGATCAAACTGTCACAGGAGGGAGTGAAGAGACTCAGATCAAACTGCCACAGGAGGGAGAGTGAAGAGACTCAGATCAAACTGCCACAGGAGGGACAGTGAAGAGACTCAGATCAAACTGCCACAGGAGGGAGAGTGAAGAGACTCAGATCAAACTGTCACAGGACGGAGAGTGAAGAGACTCAGATCAAACTGCCACAGGAGGGAGAGTGAAGAGAATCAGATCAAACTGCCACAGCAGGGAGTGAAGAGACTCAGATCAAACTGCCACAGCAGGGAGTGAAGAGACTCAGATCAAACTGCCACAGGAGGGAGTGAAGAGACTCAGATCAAACTGCCACAGAAGGGAGTGAAGAGACTCAGATCAAACTGTCACAGGAGGGAGAGTGAAGAGACTCAGATCAAACTGACACAGGAGGGAGAGTGAAGAGACTCAGATCAAACTGACACAGGAGGGAGAGTGAAGAGACTCAGATCAAACTGCCACAGGAGGTAGTGAAGAGACTCAGATCAAACTGTCACAGGAGGGAGTGAGTGGACTCAGATCAAACTGCCACAGGAGGTAGTGAAGAGACTCAGATCAAACTGTCACAGGAGGGAGAGTGAAGAGGCTCAGATCAAACTGTCACAGGAGGGAGAGTGAAGAGACTCAGAACAAACTGCCACAGGAGGGAGTGAAGAGACTCAGATCAAAATGCCACAAGAGGGAGAGTGAAGACACTCAGATCAAACTGTCACAGGAGGGAGTGAGGAGACTCAGATCAAACTGTCACAGGAGGGAGTGAAGAGACTCAGATCAAACTGCCACAGGAGGTAGTGAAGAGACTCAGATCAAACTGTCACAGGAGGGAGAGTGAAGAGACTCAGAACAAACTGCCACAGGAGGGAGTGAAGAGACTCAGATCAAAATGCCACAAGAGGGAGAGTGAAGAGACTCAGATCAAACTGTCACAGGAGGGAGTGAAGAGACTCAGATCAAAATGCCACAAGAGGGAGAGTGAAGAGACTCAGATCAAACTGCCACAGGAGGGAGTGAGGAGACTCAAATCAAACTGCCACAGGAGGGAGAGTGAAGAGACTCAGATCAAACTGTCACAGGAGGGAGTGAGGAGACTCAGAACAAACTGCCACAGGAGGGAGTGAGGAGACTCAGAACAAACTGCCACAGGAGGGAGTGAGGAGACTCAGAACAAACTGCCACAGGAGGGAGTGAAGAGACTCAGATCAAACTGTCACAGGAGGGAGAGTGAAGAGACTCAGATCAAAATGCCACAAGAGGGAGAGTGAAGACACTCAGATCAAACTGTCACAGGAGGGAGTGAGGAGACTCAGATCAAACTGTCACAGGAGGGAGAGTGAAGAGACTCAGATCAAACTGTCACAGGACGGAGTGAAGAGACTCAGATCAAACTGCCACAGGAGGGAGAGTGAAGAGACTCAGATCAAACTGACACAGGAGGGAGAGTGAAGAGACTCAGATCAAACTGACACAGGAGGGAGAGTGAAGAGACTCAGATCAAACTGCCACAGGAGGTAGTGAAGAGACTCAGATCAAACTGTCACAGGAGGGAGAGTGAAGAGACTCAGATCAAACTGCCACAGGAGGGAGAGTGAAGAGACTCAGATCAAACTGTCACAGGAGGGAGAGTGAAGAGACTCAGATCAAACTGCCACAGGAGGGAGAGTGAAGAGACTCAGATCAAACTTTCACAGGAGGGAGAGTGAAGAGACTCAGATCAAACTGTCACAGGAGGGAGTGAAGAGACTCAGATCAAACTGTCACAGGAGGGAGAGTGAAGAGACTCAGATCAAACTGTCACAGGAGGGAGAGTGAAGAGACTCAGATCAAACTGCCACAGGAGGGAGAGTGAAGAGACTCAGATCAAACTGCCACAGGAGGGAGAGTGAAGAGACTCAGATCAAACTGCCACAGGAGGGAGTGAAGAGACTCAGATCAAACTGCCACAGGAGGAAGTGAAGAGACTCAGATCAAACTGCCACAGGAGGGAGTGAAGAGACTCAGATCAAACTGCCACAGGAGGAAGTGAAGAGACTCAGATCAAACTGTCACAGGAGGGAGAGTGAGGAGACTCAGATCAAACTGTCACAGGAGGGAGAGTGAAGAGACTCAGATCAAACTGCCACAGGAGAGAGTGAGGAGACTCAGATCAAACTGCCACAGGAGGAAGTGAAGAGACTCAGAACAAACTGCCACAGGAGGGAGAGTGAAGAGACTCAGATCAAACTGCCACAGGAGGGAGTGAAGAGACTCAGATCAAACTGTCACAGGAGGGAGAGTGAAGAGACTCAGATCAAACTGCCACAGGAGGGAGAGTGAAGAGACTCAGATCAAACTGTCACAGGAGGGAGTGAGGAGACTCAGATCAAACTGTCACAGGAGGGAGAGTGAAGAGACTCAGATCAAACTGCCACAGGAGGGAGTGAGGAGACTCAGATCAAACTGCCACAGGAGGGAGAGTGAAGAGACTCAGATCAAACTGCCACAGGAGGGAGAGTGAAGAGACTCAGATCAAACTGTCACAGGAGGGAGTGAGGAGACTCAGATCAAACTGCCACAGAAGGGAGTGAAGAGACTCAGATCAAACTGCCACAGGAGGGAGTGAGGAGACTCAGATCAAACTGCCACAGGAGGGAGAGTGAAGAGACTCAGATCAAACTGCCACAGGAGGGAGAGTGAAGAGACTCAGATCAAACTGCCACAGAAGGGAGTGAGGAGACTCAGATCAAACTGCCACAGGAGGGAGAGTGAGGAGACTCAGATCAAACTGCCACAGGAGGGAGAGTGAAGAGACTCAGATCAAACTGCCACAGAAGGGAGTGAGGAGACTCAGATCAAACTGCCACAGGAGGAGAGTGAAGAGACTCAGATCAAACTGCCACAGGAGGGAGAGTGAAGAGGACTCAGATCAAACTGCACAGAGGGAGAGTGATGAGACTCAGATCAAACTGTCACAGGAGGGGAGTGAGAGCTCAGATCAAACTGCCACAGGACGGGAGTGAGAGACCTCAGATCAAACTGCCACAGGAGGGAGTGAGGAGACTCAGATCCAACTGCACAGGGAGGGAGAGAGAAGAGACTCAGATCAAACTTGTCCACAGGAGGGAGAGTGAAGAGACTCAGATCCAAACTGCCACAGGAGGGGAGTGAAAGATGACTCAGATCAAACAGCACAGGAGGGAGGAGTGAAGAGACTCAAGATCAAACTGTGTCCACAGGGGGAGAGTGAAGAGATCAGATCAAAAACTGCACAGGGAGGGAGTGAAGAAGACTCAGATCCAAAACTGCCTCTAGAGAGTGAAGAGGAGTCAAGCCACAGGAGGGGAGTGGGCCTCAGATCAAACTGACACAGGAGGGAGATGTGAGAGACTCAGATCTAACTGTCACAAGAGGAGAGTGAAGACACTCAGATCAAACTCGTCACAGGAGGGAAGAGTGAAGAGACTCAGATCAAACTGTACAAGAGGGAGTGAAGAGACTCAGATCAAACTGCCACAGGAGGGAGAGTGAAGAGACTCAGATCAAACTGTCACAGGAGGGAGAGTGAAGAGACTCAGATCAAACCTGCCACAGGAGGAAGTGAAGAGACTCAGATCAAACTGCCACAGGAGGGAGTGAAGAGACTCAGATCAAACTGCACAGGAGGGAGTGAAGAGACTCAGATCAAACTGCCACAGGAGGAGAGTGAAGAGACTCAGATCAAACTGCCACAGGAGGAGTGAAGAGACTCAGATCAATACTGCCACAGAAGGGAGTGAAGAGACTCAGATCAAACTGCCAACAGAGGGAGTGCAGAGACTCAGATCCAAACTGCCACAGACAGAAGGAGTGAAGCGACTCAGATCAAACTGCCAAGGAGGGAGAGTGAAGATCTCAGATCAAACTGCCATAGGACGGAGTGAGGAGACTCAGATCAAACTGTCACAGGAGGGAGAGTGAGGAGACTCAGATCAAACTGCCACAGGAGGGAGTGAGGAGACTCAGATCAAACTGCCACAGGAGGGAGAGTGAGGAGACTCAGATCAAACTGTCACAGGAGGGAGAGTGAGGAGACTCAGAACAAACTGCCACAAGAGGGAGAGTGAAGAGACTCAGATCAAACTGCCACAGGAGGGGAGAGTGAAGAGACTCAGATCAAACTGTCACAGGAGGGAGAGTGAGGAGACTCAGATCAAACTGTCACAGAGGGAGAGTGAGAGACTCAGATCAAACTGCACAGGAGGGAGAGTGAGGAGACTCAGATCAAACTGTCACAGGAGGGAGAGTGAGAGACTCAGATCAAACAGCACAGGATGGAGAGTGAGGAGGACTCAGATCAAACTGCCACAGGAGGGGAGTGAAGAGGACTCAGATCAAACTGTCACAGGAGGGAGAGTGAAGAGACTCAGATCAAACTGCCACAGGAGGGTAGTGAAGAGACTCAGATCAAACTGTCACAGGAGGGAGTGAGGAGACTCAGATCAAACTGTCACAGGAGGGGAGTGAAGAGACTCAGATCAAACTGCACAGGAGGAGAGTGAAGAGACTCAGATCAAACGTCACAGGAGGGAGAGTGAAGAGACTCAGATCAAACTGCCACAGGAGGGAGTGAAGAGACTCAGATCAAACTGTCACAGGAGGGAGAGTGAAGAGACTCAGATCAAACTGCCACAGGATGGAGTGAAGAGACTCAGATCAAACTGCCACAGGAGGGAGAGTGAAGAGACTCAGATCAAACTGCCACAGGAGGGAGAGTGAAGAGACTCAGATCAAACTGCCACAGAAGTGTATTGTTTTAATTTAAGTTAATTAAAGGGTAAATAATATTAATAAATTTAATTAATTACATAGAATGGGAGAGCAGGTGATGTGTTACTGCTGCAATATGTGGGAGCTGGTGGACACCATTGATGTTCACGGTGATCACATTTGCAGTAAGTGTTGGCTGCTCGAGGAACTCCGGCTCCCTGTTGATGAGCTGGAGTCCGAGATTCAAACACTGCGACACATCAGGGAGGGGGAGAGTTACCTGGACTCTGTTTTCCAGGAGGTAGTCACACCAATTAGATTAACTAATTCAGATGTAGCCCGTGATCAGGGACAGGAGGGTGTGACTACGAGTGAGGCAGGTACGGGAATCCAGGAGGTAGTGTTGGAGGAGCCGCAGACCTTGCTCTTGTCCAACAGGTTCGAGGCTCTTACTCCCTGTGAGGACGGGAGCAGGGACTGCAGGGAGGATGAGCAACCTGGCCACAGCACTGTGGTACGGGGAGCCATTCAAGTGGGGGGAGTAAAAAGAAATGTTGTAGTGGTAGGGGATAGTATCATTAAGGGGATAGATAGGGTTCTTTGCAGCCGAGAGCGAGAGCCCCGAAGGCTATGTTGCCTGCCCGGTGCCAGGGTTAAGGACATCTCCTCTGGGCTAGAGAGAAACTTGGAGTGGGAGGGGGAAGATCCAGTTGTCGTGGTCCATGTTGGTACCAATGACATAGATAGGACAAGGAATGAGGTTCTGCTGAGGGAGTATGAGCAGCTAGGGGCCAAATTAAAAAACAGAACCTCTAGGGTAGTAATCTCTGGATTACTACCTGAGCCACGAGCAAATTTGGCTAGGGTAAATAAAATCAGAGAGTTAAATGCGTGGCTCAAAGACTGGTGTGGGAGAAATGGGTTTTG
The DNA here is from genome assembly GCA_030390025.1 of Squalus acanthias. NCBI lineage: Eukaryota > Metazoa > Chordata > Chondrichthyes > Squaliformes > Squalidae > Squalus > Squalus acanthias. Next base: position 79,468,159 of record CM059430.1, on the reverse strand, counting down.
CTTCCTGGGACACTGGCACCAGTACTGGGACAGGAGAGAGCTGTTCCGTTGGGACGGACTTCACTTGGCCAGTGCTGGGACTAGAGTCCTGGCGAATCGTATAACTAGGGCTGTAGAGAGGGCTTTAAACTAATTAGTGGGGGGGAGGTTTCAAGAGAGCAAAAAATAAAAATGTCAGCGGAGAAGGCAATAGAGCAAAGTAGCAGTGGGGTAATTAAAAACCAGAGCGTGTCAGGAAGGGACAGAATATATAAAGATAAAGGTAAAGTAGTAAAGGGGGTAAAAGCAGGAATAAATTGTCACAAAACATATTTAAAAGTTTTTTATCTGAATGCACACAGCATTCGTAACAAAATAGACGAGTTGACGGTACAAATAACTACGTATGGGTATGATCTTGTGGCCATTACAGAAACATGGCTGCAGGGTGACAACGACTGGGAATTAAATATGCCAGGGTATTTAACAATCAGGAAGGACAGGCAGGAAGGAAGAGGAGGTGGGGTAGCTATGTTAATAAAGGAAGGAATCACTGTATTACAGAGAAATGATATTGGGTCAAAGGATCAGGATAATGAAACAGTTTGGGTGGAGATAAGGAATAATAAAGGGAAAAAAACACTAGTGGGAGTAGTATATAGGCCTCCTAATAGTTGCAACTCTGCTGGAAGAAGTATTAATCAGGAAATAGTTGGGGCATGTAACAAGGGAACAGCTATAATTATGGGGGATTTTAACTATCATATTAACTGGACAAATCAAATTGGGCAGGGCAGCCTTGAGGAAGAGTTTATTGAGTGTATTAGGGATGGATTTCTTGAGCAGTATGTAACTGATCCTACAAGGGGGCAAGCAACCTTGGACCTGGTCCTGTGTAATGAGTCAGGATTAATTAATAATGTCCTAGTTAAGGATCCCCTTGGAATGAGTGACCATAACATGGTTGAATTCCATGTCCAATTAGAGGGTGAGAAGGTTGGTTCTCAGACAAGCATACTGAGCTTGAATAAAGGAGACTATGCTGGTATGAGAGCGGAATTGATTAAAGTGGACTGGGAAAATAGATTTAAGGGTAAGACGGTACATGAGCAGTGGTGTTCATTTAAGGAGTTATTTTACAACTTTCAAAAAATATATATTCCACTGAGGAAAAAAGGGTGTAAAAGAAATGACAGCCATCCGTGGCTAAGTAAAGAAATTAAGGATAGTATCCAACTAAAAACAAGGACATATAAGGTAGCCAAACTTAGTGGGAGGATAGAAGATTGGGAAGTCTTCAAAAGACAGCAAAAAGTAACTAAAGGATTGATTAAGAAAGGGAAGATAGATTATGAAAATAAATTAGCAAAAAATATAAAAACAGATAGCAAGAGTTTATATAGTTATATAAAAAGAAAAAGGGTGGCTAAGGCAAACGTAGGTCCCTTAGAGGATGAGACCGGGAAATTAATGGTGGGAAACATGGAGATGGCAAAAATGCTGAACAAATATTTTGTTTCAGTCTTTACGGTAGAGGACACTAAGAATATCCCAACACTGGACAAACAGGGGGCTCTAGGGGGGGAGGAGCTAAATACGATTAAAATCACTAAGGAATTGGTACTCAGTAAAATAATGGGACTCAAGGCGGATAAATCCCCTGGACCTGATGGCTTACATCCTAGGGTCTTGAGGGAAGTGGCAGTAGGGATTGTGGATGCTTTGGTAATAATTTTCCAAAATTCCCTGGACTCAGCAAAGGTCCCGGCAGATTGGAAAACTGCTAATGTAACACCCTTATTTAAAAAGGGTAGTAGGCAGAAGGCTGGAAATTATAGACCAGTTAGTCTAACATCTGTGGTGGATAAAATTTTGGAGTCTATTATTAAGGAGACAGTAACGGAACATTTAGATAAACATAATTTAATAGGACATAGTCAGCATGGCTTTATGAAGGGGAAGTCATGTCTGACAAATTTGCTTGAGTTCTTTGAGGACATAACGTACAGGGTGGATAAAGGGGAACCAATGGACGTAGTGTATTTAGACTTCCAGAAGGCATTCGACAAGGTGCCACATAAAAGATTATTGCTCAAGATAAAAAATCACTGGATTGGGGGGAATATTCTGGCATGGGTGGAGGATTGGTTATCTAACAGGAAGCAGAGAGTTGGGATAAATGGTTCATTCTCGGACTGGCAACCAGTAGCCAGTGGTGTTCCGCAGGGGTCGGTGCTGGGTCCCCAACTCTTTACAATCTATATTAACGATTTGGAGGAGGGGACCGAGTGTAACATATCAAAGTTTGCAGATGATACAAAGATGGGAGGGAAAGTAGAAAGTGAGGAGGACATAAAAAACCTACAAGGGGATATAGACAAGCTGGGTGAGTGGGCGGAGATTTGGCAGATGCAATACAATATTGGAAAATGTGAGGTTATGCACTTTGGCAGGAAAAATCAGAGAGCAAGTTATTATCTTAATGGCGAGAAACTGGAAAGTACTGCAGTACAAAGGGATCTGGGGGTCCTAGTGCAAGAAAATCAAAAAGTTAGTATGCAGGTGCAGCAGGTGATCAAGAAGGCCAACGGAATGTTGGCTTTTATTGCTAGGGGCATAGATTATAAAAACAGGGAGGTATTGCTGCAGTTATATAAGGTATTGGTGAGACCACATCTGGAATACTGCATACAGTTTTGGTGTCCATACTTAAGAAAAGACATACTTGCTCTCGAGGCAGTGCAAAGAAGGTTCACTCGGTTGGTCCCCGGAATGAGGGGGTTGACATATGAGGAGAGGTTGAGTAGATTGGGACTCTACTCATTGGAGTTCAGAAGAGTGAGAGGCGATCTTATTGAAACATATAAGATTGTGAAAGGGCTTGATCGGGTGGATGCAGTAAGGATGTTCCCAAGGATGGGTGAAACTAGAACTAGGGGGCATAATCTTAGAATAAAGGGCTGCTCTTTCAAAACTGAGATGAGGAGAAACTTCTTCACTCAGAGGGTAGTAGGTCTGTGGAATTTGCTGCCCCAGGAAGCTGTGGAAGCTACATCATTAAATAAATTTAAAACAGAAATAGACAGTTTCCTAGAAGTAAAGGGAATTACGGGTTACGGGGAGCAGGCAGGAAATTGGACATGAGGCTGAGTTCGGATCGGTCGAGGCCCTGTAGGTGGCGTTGCGGGCCCAGGGGCTGAGTGGCCGGGTCCTGCTCCTACTTCTTGTGTTCCTTAGATTTGAGGTGAGGATCAGATCAGCCATGATCTCATTGAATGGCGGAGCAGGCTCGAAGGGCCGATTGGCCTACTCCTGCTCCTATTTCTTATGTTCTTATGTTGTTATACCGGCACACATTCTTTCCAGAAAGGAAGAAAGAAAAGAAAAGAAAGAAAGAAAGAAAGAAAGAAAGAAAGAAAGAAAGAAAGAAAGAACGAAAGAAAGAAAGATTTGCATTTCTGTAGCGCCTTTCACAACCTCAGGACGTCACAAAACACTTTACAGCCAATGAAGTACTTTTGAAGTGCAGTCACTGTTGGAATGTTGGAAAGAAGCAGCCAATTTCCGCACAGCAAGATTCCACAAACAGCGATGAGATAATCATCAGATAATCTGTTTTAGTGATGTTGGTTGGGGGATAAATGTTGGCCAGGACACCGGGGAGAACTCCCCTGCTCCAACTCAAAATTCCTGCGCGAAATTTTAAACGCAGCCAAATAAACTGGGGGGATTTCCTTGCCGGATCTCACGATCGCTCTCGGTAACTTCGCTGCAAACCATTTTCATGCGTCTATCAAAGTCACGACGGCCGATCGGGAGAACCTTCGAGGTAATTCCCAATGGAAGTCTCCATATGTCAGAAGAAGTGAACAACAGGATTTAGGTATTGCTGTGAATATAATGTGGCAGAGTTAAGGATGAATATTCAGTTTCTCAGAGTGAAAATGAATGTTAGACAAGTCCCTAGCTGCTGTGTGTAGTACTTATATTTAATAAGGAACATGTTTACAGTTTCATCACACAGAGCTTCCACAGAAATGATTCTCCCTGCTTCATGCTGAGACTCACACAGGGTGAGGTATCAGAGGGTGCCTGACGTATCGTCCCTATAGGAGACAACACCATCAGTGGAGGGCAATGAGCAAATCATTTATTTCACCAATTAACATATGATGTTTAAACTGGCAACAGATCCCAGAAAAAACACATAATCACTGGAGATAATCACAGAATCACGGAATGCAGAAACAGGCATTTCAGCCCACCATGTCTGTGCTGGTGTTTTTCTCCACGTGACCCACCCAGTCTAATCCCACTCTCCTGCTCACTCCCCGTACCCTTTCATATTCCACCCAGTCTAATCCCACTCTCCTCACTCCTCATATCGTTCAATATTCCTCTTTTTCAAGCATCTATCTACTTATTTTAAAATATAATTTACAGACTCTCCTTCAACAGTTGTTTGTCTTGGAGAATTCTACATTCTGATCGCCCTCTGTGTAAAGAGTGGCGGATCGCCACCTAAACAGGCATAACCCACTTTTCCGTCTGTGGACAATATATCGGTGAACCTTCCCTTTAAGGCACCTTACCTTTAAGACAGGAGTGGGCAGGGCTTCAGGGTTTTTCCAGAGAATTCTGGGAGCAGCTTTCTCAGCCATTTGTGTGCCATGCAGTGAATTAAAGTTTCTTGTTTTCCACATATGGATTCAGCCTCCATTCGTGTTTCGCGGCAGCCTCAACATTGGTGACCCCGACGCTCAGAACATATTCCGAGCACTGCAATGGTGGACACGAATGCAGTTTCCGTGAAACTGCCGGAGTTTTGGGAAAACCAGCCCGAAGCCTGGTTTCTCCAAGCTGAATCTCACTTCCGGCTGCGAAATATCACCACAGATGGGACGAAGTACGACTATCTCGTCACATCACTCAGTAGCGCCGCAGTTTTGAAGGTTTGGACAACGCTGCAGAACCCACCAGAGGAAGGCAAGTACGCACATCTCAGGACAGCGCTCCTTAAAAAACTTACGGCCTCGGCATATCAGCGAAACTGCCACCTCCTCGACCTTCCAGGCCTCAGTGATGCCTCACCGTCAGATCTCCTCTCCCACATGCTGTCACTCACCGATGAGAGCCCACCCGGATCCCTCTTCCGCACGCTGTTCATCCGCCAGCTCCCTCTCAGCATCCGCCCAGCGATCGTGGCATCCGGCCTCACGAACCTGGAAGCCCTGGCCGATGAGGCCGACAAGCTGCTGTCTGCTCACTCCAGCCGCGACGTCACTCCGGACCTGGCAGCCAATGCCTGGGCGCGCCCCTCACCGGCCACCACGCGGCCACAAGGGCCTGCCACCAGGCCCACGGGGCATTCACGCCCCACTAACCCGGGCCACTGTTACTACCACTCACGGTTCGGCGCCAGGGCACAACGGTGCACACCTCCCTGCTCTTTCAAGTCCACCCCCGTACCAGCCCCCACGATGGCTGTGGGCCACGCGGGCTCCCTGCTGTTCATTACGGATGACAAAACCGGCCGCCGGTTCCTGTGCGACACTGGGGCTCAGCACAGCATCATCCCGACCTCCTCCCTCGACATCCAAAAGGGCGAACGAGGACCGGCGCTGGCTGCTGCTAACGGTTCGGAAATCCGGACGTATGGCACCCGGACAGTCACTCTCGACCTCGCTGGTCGCCGCTACCGATGGGAGTTCATCACTGCCAAGGTGCTCTCCCCTCTCATCGGCGCAGATTTCCTGTGCGCCCACGGCCTACTGGTAGACATCCCCCGTCACCGCCTCGTGGACATGAACACCATATCCCCCATCCTGGGTGCCATGGCCACCCGTCAACCCGCCGACATGGCGTCACAGTGCCACGCCCGGGCCACGGATGACTACTCGGCACTCCTGGCCGAATTCCCAGCCCTTACCAATCTGACCTTCTCCGCGGAGGCCGCCAAACACGGGGTGGAACACTTCATCCCCAGCACAGGCCCCCCAGTGTACGCCCACGCCCGCAGGCTGGACCCGGCCAAACTGGAGATCGCGCGGACCGAGTTTGCCACCATGAAACATCTCGGCATCATCCGCCGCTCCAACAGTCCCTGGGCCTCCCCACTCCACATCACCCCCAAACCAGGCGGAGGTTGGCGCCCCTGCGGGGATTACCGCCGCCTCAATGACGCCACCACCCGATCGGTACCCCGTGCCGCACATTCAGGACTTCTCGGCTAGACTGGCTGGCCGCTCAGTCTTTTCCAAGGTCGACCTGGTGCGCGGCTACCACCAAGTCCCCGTCCACCCCGCGGACGTCCCCAAGACGGCCGTAATCACCCACTTCGGCCTGTTCGAGTTCCTACGGATGCCCTTCGGCCTCAAAAACGCGGCCCAGGCATTCCAATGGCTCATGGACTCGGTCCCTCGGGACCTGAAGTTCCTGTTCGTCTACCTGGACGACATCCTGGTAGCCAGTTCCTCCAAGCAGGAACACCTCGAACACCTTCGCATCCTGTTCGGGCACCTCAGCAACCACTGGCTCATCCTCAGCCCAGCCAAATGCCAGTTCGGCCTGGACAAGATCGACCTCCTCGGCCACCACATCACCCATGCTGGGGCCATTCCCCTGCCCACCAAGGTGCAGGCCATCCAACAATTTCCCCGCCCCACCACCATCAAAGGCCTCCAGGAGATCCTCGGGATGGTGAATTTCTGCAACCGCTTCATTCCCAAAGCAGCGTCCCTCATGAGGCCCCTGTATGAAACCCTCCGGGGCAGGAGCGGCAAGATGGCAGTCGAATGGACGGCAGACGCGTCAGCCGCCTTCGACTCCACCAAGACCGCGCTCGCCAACGCCACCCTGCTCGCTCACCCACGGCCCAATGCCAGGGTAGCGCTCAACAAGGACGCCTCCGACCACGCGGTCGGCACCGTGTATGAGCAGTGGGTCAACGGCGCCTGGCAACCACTTGCCTTCTTTAGCCGCCAACTACGCCCCCCGGAGGTCAAGTACGGCACCTTCGACCGCGAGCTCCTCGCGCTGTTCCTGGCGGTCCGCCATTTCCGGTTTTTGCTTGAGGGCCACCCCTTCACGGCGTTTGTCGACCACAAGCCCCTGACATTCGCAATGGCAAAGACAACCGACCCCTGGTCCGCCAGGCAGCAGCGCCAGCTCGTGGCAGTGTCCAAGTTCACCACGGACATCCAACACGTCTCCGGCCGAGACAATGTGGTAGCCGACTGCCTCTCCCGCCCCGCCATCCACGCCGCACACCTAGCAGTCGACTTCGCTCAACTCGCAGCAGACCAGATCACCGACCCTGATCTGCTCTCCGCACCCACCAACCTACCAGGGCTACGCCTGGCCGACGTCACCAGTGGCCCGACCGCAGTCACGGTCAAGTGCGACATATCCCTATGTCAACCTCGGCCCATCGTCCCAGCGTCCTGGCGCCGCCGGGTATTCGACATTCTCAACAACCTCTCCCACCCCGGCGCCCGCGCATCCATCAAATTGGTAGCCAACCGCTTCGTCTGGCGCGGCCTTCGCAAGGATGTGCGTACTTGGGCCAACTCCTGCCTAGCCTGCCAACGGGCCAAGGTACAGAAACACACGAAAGCACCCCTCGAGGAGTTTACTGTCCCCTCGCGGAGATTCGACCACATCCACGTGGACATCGTCGGGCCCCTGCCGCCGTCGCAAGGCCACACGCACTTGCTGACCATCGTTGACCGCACCACACGCTGGCCTGAGGCAATTCCACTGACCTCTACCACCACCGCCGACATCGCCAGAGCCTTCATCAGCACCTGGGTCGCACGGTTCGGCGTCCCCTCCGACATGACGTCGGACAGAGGTCCGCAATTTACCTCTGCACTCTGGACCGCCGTTGCACGCAATCTCGGGGTGACCATTCACCACACCACAGCATACCACCCCCAAGCCAACGGACTGTGTGAGCGGTGCCACAGATCCTTGAAGGCATCTCTTCGAGCCAGCCTCCAAGACGGCGCCTGGACCGACCGACTTCCGTGGGTCCTCCTCGGCCTGCGCACCGCGGTTAAAGAAGACCTCCACGCATCGGCAGCAGAGCTCGTGTACGGTCAGCAGCTGCGCGTACCCGGCGAGTTCCTGCCCACCGCCACGACACCCTGGTCAGCCGACCAGCAACACCATGACTTCGTCTCACCGGCGCTGCAGTTCGCCCCGGTGCCCATCGCCCGACACGGCAAATCCACCTCACACGTCCCACTAAGCCTGCACCAGGCACGGTTTGTTTTCGTCCGGCACGACGCCCACCGCGGACCCCTTCAACCCCCGTACGACGGGCCCTACAAGGTGCTACAGGCTGGGGACAAATTTTTCACCCTGCAAGTGGGCGACAGGACCGAAAAAGTGTCGGTTGACCGACTCAAGCCAGCACACTCGGAGCCCGGTGAGCAGGTCCCTGTAGTTCGTCCACCTCCACGCGACCGACCTGCCCTCAAGCCGGTTAACCCGGCTGCTCCACGCCCGGCCGTTCCACGTCCACCGGCGTCCTACAACAGCCGCTCCGGCCGGCCCATCAGACCGCCGCACCATCTCGTCCACACCTCCTAAGCGGATTCTGGGGTGAGCTGTGTGGTGGATCGCCACCTAAACGAACATTATCCACTCTTCCGTCTGTGGACAATATATCGGTGAACCTTCCCTTTAAGGCACCTTACCTTTAAGACAGGAGTGGGCAGGGCTTCAGGGTTTTTCCAGAGAATTCTGGGAGCAGCTTTCTCAGCCATTTTGTGCCATGCAGTGAATTAAAGTTTCTTGTTTTCGACCAATGGATTCAGCCTCCATTCGTGTTTCGCGGCAGCCTCAACATAAGTAACTTTATTCTAACCTCCCCTTTAATACTTTTTGATGATAATGTGTAATTTGTGCCCAATTATTACTGTCTTACTGACCAGTGGAAACATCCTTTCACTGATTACCTCTTCATAATCCTTCCTAGGTTTGACCATCTCTCCCAGTTCACTCCTTAACCAGCTCCAGTAAACAAGGCCTAACTTCTCGTATCTCTCTTCTCATCTGGAAGCCACCCCTCCCCTGTCAATCTACTCTACACCTTCTCCATTGTGTCCTCTCCTTGCTATACCGAGAGTTGCACACAATCCGAGTGCAGCCTAAGAAAGGTCTAGATGATTCCAGGCCTCGCAGGCTGACGGTATGATTACTGCTCCTTGTCTCCCTGCACTAAGCTGATGATGAGAGCTGGGTGAGTCTCTTTGGCAATCAGTTCTAACAAGTCTCTCTCACTTACTGCCAACATCTGGCCGCAGTTTGTTGTCGTACCCGCTCAGTAGCGAGTTCAGTATGTGTGTTGCATCCGCATCTTGAGATTTTGGAGCCAGAACCCATGTCCTGTTCACCCCGACCTCATCATCATCTTCATCTTCAATTCTGCTGCTGTGAGAAGAGATGGAAATGGAATATTTTAGATGTTTATTCCTCAGTAACTGAGAGTTTTCACGGTGTAAATGTCTGCTGACAGTCTCAGTGCAAGGTCAAGGGCAAGGTGCGTTGCTTCAGTTAAGTTTATTTGCTTTTTCCTGATTGGCTAGAGACAATTTGGAGCCAGGCTCTATGCATCAATGGCTCACGGCTTGAGCTGATTGTGGGACAAACCAGCAGCGAAACGGCTGAACAACTCCTTCAAAAAGGAGCTGGAGAGATATCTGGGCCCAGAATGAGGGATAAGGACAGACTGAGCAGGTGGAAGGGGGTGAAATGATGAGTGGGTGGAGGAGGGTGGGGGTGGGTGGAGGGGAGGTGGGGGGAAGGGGTGTGGGTGGAAGGGGTGGAGGGGAGGAGGGTGGGGGTGGGTGGAGGGGAGGTGGGGGGAAGGGGTGTGGGTGAGGGGATGGAGCTGGTGTACAAGTGAGAGGGTGGAGCTGATGAAGGAGTTGGAGGGGTTGTCGGGGTGAGGGGGTGGAGGGGTGAGGGGGTGGAGGGGTGAGGGAATGGAGGAGTGAGGGGATGGAGGGGGTGAGGGGTTGTCGGGGTGAGGGGGTGGAGGGGTGAGGGGGTGGAGGGGTGAGGGGGTGGAGGGGTGAGGGAATGGAGGAGTGAGGGGGTGGAGGGGTGAGGGGATGGAGGGGTGAGGGGGTGGAGGGGTGAGGGGGTGGAGGGGTGAGTGGGTGGAGGGGTGAAGGGGTGGAGGGGTGAGGGGGTGGAGGGGTGAGGGAATGGAGGGGTGAGGGAATGGAGGGGTGAGGGTATGGAGGGGTGAGGGGGTGGAGGGGTGAGGGGATGGAGGGGTGAGGGGGTGGAGGGGTGAGGGGATGGAGGGGGTGAGTGGATGGAGGGGGTGAGTGGGTGGACGGGGTGGGGGGATGGAGGGGTGAGGGGGTGGAGGGGTGAGGGGATGGAGTGGTGAGGGGGTGAGGGGGTGGAGGGGTGGAGGGGTGAGGGGGTGGAGGGGTGAGAGGCTGGACGGGGTGAGGGGATGGAGGGGTGAGGGGGTGGAGGGTGAGAGGGGAGGGGGAGGTGGTGGAGGGGTGAGGGGGTGGGGTGAGGGGTTGGCGGGGTGAGGGGGGTGGAGGGGTGAGGTGGTGGGGGGTGAGGGGGTGGAGGGGGTGAGGGAATGGAGGGGGGAGGGGGGGAGGTGGTGAGGGAATGGAGGGGTGAGGGGGTGGAGGGGGTGAGGGGATGGAGGGGTGAGGGGATGGAGGGGTGAGGGGATGGAGGAGTGAGTGGGTGGAGGGGTGAAGGGGTGGAGGGGTGAGTGGGTGGAGGGGTGAGGGGGGAGGAGGTGAGCGGGTGGAGGGGTGAGTGGGTGGAGGGGTGAGGGGTGGAGAGGTGAGGGGATGGAGGGGTGAGGGGGAGGGAGTGAGGGGGGTGGGGTGTTTGGCTGGAGGAGGTGATGGGTGGGATGAGGAGGTGCAGCAGTTAAAGGAGGTGGAGGGAATGCAAGGGTGGAGGGTTGAGGGGCTGGAGAGGGTGAGGAATGAGGAGGTGAGGGCTGAGTGGGTAAAGGGGGTGAGGGTGATGGAGGGGGTGGAGGAGGTGAGGGGTTGGGGGTGATGGGGGTGAAGGGGTGAAGAGTGAGGTCTTAAAAGAGTAGAGGAGGTGAGGGGTGATTCGGTGAAAGGGTGGAGGGGCTGAGAGAGTGGAAGGGGTGAGGCTTTTTTTTTTATATTTGTTCTTGGGATGTGGGCGTCACTGACAAGGCCAGCATTTATTGCCCATCCCTAGTTGCCCTCGAGAAGGTGGTGGTGAGCCGCCTTCTTGAACCGCTGCAGTCCATGTGGTGAAGGTACTCCCACAGTGCTGTTAGGGAGGGAGTTCCAGGATTTTGACCCAGCAACGATGAAGGAACGGCGATATAGTTCTAAGTCAGGATGGTGTGGGACTTGGAGGGGAACCTGTGTTCCCATACGCCTGCTGCCCTTGTTCTTCTAGTTGGTAGAGGTCGTGGATTAGGGAGGTGCTGCTGAAGAAACCTTGGCGAGTTGGTAAGTGGGTGAAGGGGTGAGAGAGTGGAAGGGGTAAGGGGTGTGTGGGTGGAAGTGTGTGGAGTGGGTGAGGTTGAGAGGTGAGTGTTGGAGGGGTGAGGGGTGAGAGGTGAGGGGTGAGGGGTGAGAGGTGAGGGGTGGAGAGGGTGAGGGGTGGAGGGGTGAGGGGGTGAGGGGTGAGAGGTGAGGGGTGGAGAGGGTGAGGGGTGTAGGGGTGAGGGGTGAGGGGTGGAGGGGTGAGGGGTGAGGGTTGAGGGGTGGAGAGGGTGAGGGGTGAGGGGTGGAGGGGTGAGATGTGAGGGGTGGAGAGGGTGAGGGGTGAGGGGTGGAGGGGTGGAGAGGGGTGAGGGGTGAGAGGTGAGGGGTGGAGGGGTGGAGAGGGTGAGGGGTGACGGGTGGAGGGGTGAGGGGTGGAGGGTGGAGAGGGGTGAGAGGTGAGGGGTGGAGGGGTGGAGAGGGTGAGGGGTGAGGGGTGAGGGGTGAGAGGTGAGGGGTGGAGAGGGTGAGGGGTGAGGGGTGGAGGGGTGAGAGGTGAGGGGTGGAGAGGGTGAGGGGTGAGGGGTGGAGAGGGTGAGAGGTGAGGGGTGGAGAGGGTGTGGGGTGAGGGGTGGAGGGGTGAGAGGTGAGGGTTGGAGAGGGTGAGGGGTGAGGGGTGGAGGGGTGAGGGGTGGAGGGGTGAGGGTGGAGGGGTGGAGGGTGAGGGGTGAGGGGTGGAGGGGTGAGGGGTGGAGAGGTGAGGGGTGAGGGGTGGAGGGGTGAGGGGTGACAGGTGAGGGGTGGAGGGGTGAGGGGTGAGGGGTGGAGAGGGTGAGAGGTGAGTGGTGGAGGGGTGAGAGGTGAGGGGTGAGGGTGATGGAGGGTGTGAGGGGCTGAGAGAGTTGAGGTGGTGAAGGGGTGAGGGGGTGAGGATGAAGGGTTGGAGGGGTTTGAGGGAGTGATGGGTGATGGGGAGAGGGGTTGGAGGGGATGAGTAGGTGATGGGGAGGAGGGGATGAGGGGTGAGAGGTGAGGGGGTGGCTGCAGGTAACAGGTTAGTGACTGAATAGTGATAAACCTGGCTGATAATCATATTGATCAAGGATTAATGAAGGGTGGGGCCGGTTAATGGCACCAAGGAGATCTTGTTGTGGAGGCAGAGGGCATGGCTGAGGTACTAAATGAGAACTTTGCATTAGTCTTCACTGGAGAAGAGGATGCTGCCAATGTAGCAGTAAAGGAGGAGGCAGTAGTGATATTGGATAGGATAAAAATAGATAAAGAGGTTGGCAATGCTCAAAGTAGAAAAGTCACCTGGTCCGGAGCGGCTGCATCCGAGGTTGCTGAGGGAAGTAAGGGTGGAGATAGCGGAGGCTCTGGCTACAATCATCCAGTCCTCCTTAGATATAGGAGTGGTGCCAGAGGACGGGAGGTTTGCAAATATTACACCTCGTTTAAAAAAGGGGAGAGGAATAAACCCAGCAACTACAAGACAGTCAGCCTAATGTCAGCGGGGGGGACACTTTTAGAGAAAATAATCCGAGACACACTTAATTAACACTTGGAAAAATATGGTTTAATAAATGAAAGCCAGCACAGATTTGTTAAAAGCAAATCGTGTGTGACTAACTTGATTGAATTCTTTGATGATATAACGGAGATGGTGGATGAGGGTAGTGCGATTGATGTTGTGTATATTGACTTTTAAAAGGTGTTTGATAAAGTACCACATAATAGACTTGATATCAAAATTGAAGCCCATGGGATTAAAGGGACAGTGGCCGCGTGGATACAATATTGGCTAAGAGACAGAAAGCAGAGAGCAGTGGTGAACGGTTGTTTTTCAGACTGGAGGGAAGTGTACAGTGGTGTTCCCCAGGGGTCGGTATTAGGACCGCTGCTCTTTTTTATATATATTAATGACCTGCGGTGGGTGTACAGGGCATCATTTCAAAGTTTGCAGATGACACGAAACTCGGAAATGTAGTAAACAATATGGAGGACAGTAGCAGACTTCAGGAGAATGTAGACGGACTGGTGAAATGGGCAGATGCAATTTAACGTGATGTGATGCATTTTGGTAGGAAGAGTGAGGAGAGGCAATATAAACTAAATGGTACAATTTTAACAGGAGTGCAGGAACAGAGACTCCTCGGGGTGTATGTACACAAGTCTTTGAAAGTGGCAGGACAAGTTGAGAAGGCTGTTAAAAAAGGATACGGGATCCTTGGCTTTATAAATAGAGGCATAGAGTACAAAAGCAAGGAAGTTATGCTAATCCTTTATAAATCACTGGTTAAGCCTCAGCTGGAGTATTGTGTCCAGTTCTGTGCACAACATTTTCGGAAGGATGTCAAGGCCTTGGAGAGGGTGAGAGGAGATTTACTAGAATGGTACCATTCAGTTACGTGGACAGACCAGAGAAACTGGGGTTGTTCTTCTTAGAGCAGAGGAGAGATTTAATAGCGGTGTTTAAAATCATGAAGGGTTTTGATAGAGTAAATAAGGTGTCCCTCAGGGAAAGTTGCCCCAAGTGGGGTACAGTCTACGATTGGCTGTTTAGAATCACACCTTCTATATTTTTTATATTACTTATGATTTTCCTCTGCATTGCTCTCTCGCCCCATGTTTATCACATTCCTTTTTTTTAAATTGCATTTTTGTTCCAACCTCTCAATTTACAGATGGGAATGTTTAATCGTTACAGTGTCCATCTCTGTGGAATATCTCCCAGTGCTGCTTAATCTGTAATTCTTTTCAACCAATTAATTTGGGCTTGTCCACCTTTGACCCCACTGAGAAAACCAATTTAAATTCTGGCCATGTTACCCTGGGATTAGGGATCGACTGTACAAAAATGAATTATACATCACCTTTCATGTCCTCAGAATGTCCTAAAGCACTTTACAGTCAATGAGGTGTAGTCGCTGTTGTAATGTAGGAAATGAGGCAGCCAATTTGTGCACAGCAAGCTCCGTCAAACAGCAATGAGATAAATAACCACATAATCTGTTTTTGTGATGTTGGTTGAGGGATAAATATTGGCCAGGACACCGGGGATAACTCCCCTACTCTTCTTCTAATAGTGCCATGGAATCTTTTACATTCACCTGAGAGAGCAGACAGGGCTTCAGTTTAACATCTAATCGGAAAGGCAGCACCTCCGACAGTGCAGCACTCCCTCAGTACTGGCACTGGAGTGTCAGTCTAGATTTTGTGCTCAAGTTTCTGGAGTTGGACTTAGAACATAAGAAATAGGAGCAGGAGTAGGCCATTTGGCCGCTCGAGCCTACTCCGCCATTTAATGAGATCATGGCTGATCTGATCTTGGGCTCAGCTCCATTTCCCTGCCTGCTCCCCATAACCCATCACTCCCTTATTATTAAAAAATCTGTCTATCTCCACCCACTTAAACCCACAACTGTCTAACTCAGTGCTACCAACTGAGCCACAGCTGGCATTAGAGATTACTAGCTTCCGATACACCTCTCAGTTGGTTATAGAGATCGTTGAGACTAGTGGCCTAATGAGACTAGTGAGCAGCCAGATTCCACTGTAATATTCATGGGGCAATAGGATCGATCACACACTGAGCAAGTGCTGCTAACACTGCATCAACTCCCGTCTGAGAGAATACGGGGGCAGCACCTGCAAACACAGAAACTAACTACACATGCACTGGTTACACACTAACTTACCGATTATAGAATCTTACAGAAGGAGGCCATTCAGCCCATCGTGCCTCTGCCAGCTATTTGAGCGAGCTATCCAATTAATCCCACTCCCCATAGCCCTGCAAATTTCCTCCCCTTCAAGAATTTATCCAATTCCCTTTTGAAAGTTATTACTGACTCTGATTCCAACACCCTTTCAAGCAGTGTATTGCTGATGTGCCTTTTCATTCAACTAACTGCTGTCAAGGTATAGAATATTCATTAAACCACACTTTATGAAACTGACAGTCTCACATTTGGAGCTCCCCACTGAGGCAGCAGCTGTTGTTCCCAGGATTTTAAAAAGAAGTACACAAGATGAACAGTTTGCTCCTGGTTTGCACTTGTGCCAAAATTAGACTGTCCCACTTTTAGCTGCTATAAAACGCCCTCTGCAACTTTGAAATAAACTTAGTTATCAAGTTTGACACTTAAAACTCTTGGGCAATCAGCTGAAGTTCAACTATAGAAATTTACAGCACAGAAGGAGGCCATTTGATTCAGGACATCTCTGCTGGCTTGTTGCTAGAACAATCCCAAACTAATCCCACTGCCCCACTCTTTCCCATAGCCCTGTATCAATCACAAACTAATCCCACTGCCCCGCTCTCTCCCCATAGCCCTGTATCAATCCCAAACTAATCCCACTGCCCCGCTCTCTCCCCACAGCCCTGTATCAATCCCAAATTAATCCCACTGTCCCGCTTTCCCCATAGCCCTGTATCAATCCCAAACTAACCCCACTGCCCCGCTCTCTCCCCATAGCCCTGTATCAATCCCAAACGAATCCCACTGCCCCGCTCTCTCCCCATCGCCCTGTATCAATCCCAAACTAATCCCACTGCCCCGCTCTCTCCCCATAGCCCTGTATCAATCCAAACTAATCCCACTGCCCCGCTCTCTCCCCATAGCCCTGTATCAAACGCAAACTCATCCCACTGCCCCGCTCTCTCCCCATAGCCCTGTATCAATCCCAAACTAATCCCACTGCCCCGCTCTCTCCCCATAGCCCTGTATCAAACGCAAACTCATCCCATTGCCCCACTCTCTCCCCATAGCTCTGTATCAATCCCAAAGTAATCCCACTGCCCCGCTCTCTCCCCATAGCCCTGTATCAATCCAAACTAATCCCACTGCCCCACTCTCTCCCCATAGCCCTGTATCAAACGCAAACTCATCCCACTGCCCCGCTCTCTCCCCATAGCCCTGTATCAATCCCAAACTAATCCCACTGCCCCGCTCTCTCCCCATAGCCCTGTATCAAACGCAAACTCATCCCATTGCCCCACTCTCTCCCCATAGCTCTGTATCAATCCCAAAGTAATCCCACTGCCCCACTCTCTCCCCATAGTTCTGTATCAATCCCAAAGTAATCCCACTGCCCCACAGCCCTGTATCAATCCTAAACTAATCCCACTGCCCCGCTCTCTCCCCATAGCCCTGTATCAATCCTAAACTAATCCCACTGCCCCGCTCTTTCCCCATAGCCCTGTATCAATCCTAAACTAATCCCACTGCCCCGCTCTCTCCCCATAGCCCTGTATCAATCCTAAACTAATCCCACTGCCCCGCTCTTTCCCCATAGCCCTGTATCAATCCTAAACTAATCCCACTGCCCCGCTCTCTCCCCATAGCCCTGTATCAATCCCCAAACTAATCCCACTGCCCCGCTCTCTCCCCATAGCCCTGTATCAATCCCAAACTAATCCCACTGTCCCACTCTCTCCCCATAGCCGTGTCAATCCCAAACTAATCCCACTGCCCCACTCTCTCCCCATAGCCGTGTCAATCCCAAACTAATCCCACTGCCCCACTCTCTCCCCATAGCCCTGTGTCAATCCCAAACTAATCCCAATGCCCCGCTCTCTCCCCATAGCCCTGTGTCAATCCTAACCTAATCCCAATGCCCCGCTCTCTCCCCATAGCCCTGTATCAATCCCAAACTAATCCCACTGTCCCACTCTCTCCCCATAGCAGTGGGTGGGTGTGGGACAGTGGTTGGGGGTGGGCAGTGGGTGGGGGTGTGGGTGGGGCAGAGGTTGGGTGTGGGCAGTGGGTGGGGTGGGACAGTGGGTGGGTGTGGGCAGTGGGTGGGGTTGGGGTGGGGCAGTGGGTGAGGATTGGGGGCGGCAGTGGGTGGGGCAGTGGGTGAGGGTTGGGGTGGGGCAGTGGGTGGGTGGGGCAGTGGGTGAGGGTTGGGGTGGGGCAGTGGGTGGGTGGGGCAGTGGGTGAGGGTTGGGGTGGGGCAGTGGGTGGGTGGGGCAGTGGGTGAGGGTTGGGGTGGGGCAGTGGGTGGGGCAGTGGGTGAGGGTTGGGGTGGGGCAGTGGGTGGGTGGGGCAGTGGGTGCGGGTTGGGGTGGGGCAGTGGGAGCGGGTGCGGGTGGAGGTGAATCAGTGGGTGGGGGTGGGGTGGGGAAAGGACGGAGTCTGAGGTTTAAATATCAATGGAGCAGGAGACAGCACATTCTGGAGAAGGTGCTTTAGGGTGAGGATGTTTGGGGAGGTGGTGGGGAAGGAGTTGAGGGTAAAGTAGCAGTTGGTAAGGACAAAGAAATAAAATGCAGTTGTATTCATGCTCTTCATGTTCTTGCGATGCCCCAAAGTGTTTTACAGTCAAAGAATTATTTTAGAAGTGTACTCAATGTTGTTCTGTAGGCAAATGTGGCAACCAATATGCACACAGCAAGATCCCACAAAAGCAATGAGATGTATCACCAGCCACTCTGTTTTTGGAGGTATAATTGTTGGTCAGGACTTGGGAGAATGGGGTCAGCCGTGGCTCAGTGGGTAGCACTCTTGTCGCACTGAAGTGTTAGTCTGGATTGTGTCCCAAAGTAAGACTTGAACCCACAGCCCTCTGACTCAGAGGAGGGAGTGCAACCACTGATACAAGCTGACACTTGGAGAGGGTGAAGCTGGGACTGGTGGGGAACTCCACATTAAATTGAAGGGTAGCCAGGCCACTGGTGTAGGGATTGGGTGCAACTTTCTGCTTCATTCTTTAAAAAAATAAAGCTTTCCCATTTTTCTGGCTTCTTCTGAAATTGGGAGTTTACAAACGGATGCCAATCGACAGAGAAAGATTAGCCTTGAATGAACTTTAGGTCATGCCCATCTCAAACAATTAGACCTCAAAGAGACCGGACAAGAAACAGAAAACTCCCTGTGAGCGGCAGAATATTTCATTGCAGGTTACGCAGTAAAACTAGGGTTGCCAACACTCCGGTGTTGTCCCAGCGTCTCCAGGAATTAATGATTAATCTCCTGGACACTGCTGCGAACAAACTTGGGAGAATAATCATAGAGCCATTATAAACAATCTGATGCTTTTTTATTTTCTTTGAACACTTTAGTTTATTAGTTGTAAAAACGTTGGAGATGGGATCAAAGGCTGTTTGACTGGGTGGGGCAATTAGAGGTGGGAGATCATGTGATGGACTCTCCAGGAATACATCCAACCAGAGTTGGCGATCCAAAGTATAACACTCCTAGAACTTCATATTCTCCAAATTGCTGCAAACAACACCATAGGAAATGAGAAAGAATGAGGCCTTTAAGAAATGGAAGTGTCACTATTCTTTATTCTGTTCAAATTAACAGTGAATAATTAGCAAATCATTTATAACTGCTTGGTGAGAGGATCTTGCCTGCTGTGCTCAGCCTCACATTGGGTTTTAGTTATGTTGAAGGAAACATTGAAAGTGCAGAGCTGCATTCTACTTCTCGTCAGTGACTCTCAGCTCCAAGGACAGTGATTCCGATCTGGGCTCAAGTCAATCACTTGGATGTTCAGGTTGGGCCAACCTCACAAACTCCAAAACAATACCGGCCCTCTCTGCCGCTCACTCAGGGGAACCTGGTATCATGTTCTGATTTTGGTAGTCAGACTGTGGGGCTCAAACCTAGGCCCATGGCCCATCAGCATCCTCTGTCCCTGTCAACAGTCTCTTATCGTTATTAAAGGCCTAATAAGGTGCCAGCTGTGGCTCAGTGGTCGCAATCTTGCCTTGGAGGCAGGTGGTTCTGGGATCAAATCCCATCCTAGAGACTTGAGCACATAATCACATACTAACACTCCGGTATGGTAATGAGGGAGTGCTGCACTGTCAGAGGGGACAGCTTTCAGATGAGATGCTAAACAGAGGCCCCGTCTGCTCTCTCAGGTGGACGTAAAAGATCCTAAGGCACTATTTTGAAGAAGAGCAGGGGAGTTCTCCACGGTGTCCTGGCCGATATTTAACCCTCAGCCAACATCGCTAAAAAACAAATGATCTGGTCATTATCACATTGCTGTTTGTGGGAGCTTGCTGTGCGCAAGTCGGCTGCTGTGTTTCCTACATTACAACAATGACTGCACTTCAAAAGTACTTTATCGGCTGTAAAGAGCTTTGGGACATCCTGAGATCGTGAAAGGTGCTGGAGAAATCCAAGTTCTTTCTTTTGTCAGAGTTAGTGATGACATGAGCAGCGCAGTAGCTAGTTGCAGGCAATGTGACTTTGGCAACCACTGGCAATGCAATCCCTGTGCTACAAGTAGGGTGCAGGTGTTCGTGCTGCAAAGCTCTGCATGACCTGTTTCCTCAGTCATTGGTGGGAAGGTGTGCCAAAGTATACAGATAAGATCTGGTGTTTGCTGGGCTCCCTGGAATGCGTTTTAGTATATTGTGCCACCTCGACTTGGGAACAGCTCCTCGACCTGGGAACTGCTCCTCGACCTGGGAACTGCTCCTCGACCTGGGAACTGCTCCTCGACCTGGGAAACTGCGCCTCGACCTGGGGAACTGCTCCTCGAACTAGGAACTGCACCTTGACCTGGGAACTGCACCTTGACCTGGGAACTGCACCTTGACCTGGGGAACTGCTCCTCGACCTGGGAAACTGCTCCTCGACCTGGGAACTGCACCTCAACCTAGGGAACTGCTCATTGACCTGGGGAACTGCTCCTTGACCTGGGGAACTGCCCCTCGACCTGGGAAACTGCTCCTCGACCTGGGGAACGGCTCCTCGACCTGGGAACTGCTCCTTGACCTGGGGAACGGCTCCTCGACCTGGGGAACTGCTCATCGACCTGGGGAACTGCTCCTCGACCTGGGAACTGCTCCTCGACCTGGGAACTGCACCTCGACCTGGGGACTGAACCTCGACCTGGAGACTGCTCCTCGACCTGGGAAACTGCTCCTCGACCTGGGAAACTGCTCCTCGACCTGGAAACTGCTCCTCGACCTGGGGAACTGCTCCTTGACCTGGGAAACTGCTCCTCGACCTGGGAAACTGCTCCTCGACCTGGGGAACTGCTGCTCGACCTGGGGAACTGCACCTTGACCTGGGGAACTGCACCTTGACCTGTGCAACTGCACCTTGACTTGGGAACTGCACCTCGACCTGGGAAACTGCTCCTCGACCTGGGAACTGCTTCTCGACCTGGGAGCTGCTCCTTGACCTGGGAAACTGCTCCTCGACCTGGGGAACTGCTCCTTGACCTGGGGAACTGCTCCTCGACATGGGGAACTGCTCCTCGACCTGGGAAACTGCTCCACGACCTGGGAAACTGCTCCTCGACCTGGGAAACTGCTCCACGACCTGGGAAACTGCTCCTTGACCTGGGAACTGAACCTCGACCTGGGAACTGCTCCTCGACCTGGGAACTGCTCCTCGACCTGGAGAACTGCTCCTCGACCTGGGGAACTGCTCCTCGACCTGGGAAACTGCTCCTCGACCTGGGAACTGCTCCTCGACCTGGGGAACTGCTCCTCGACCTGAGGAACTGCTCCTCGACCTGGGGAACTGCTCCTTGACCTGGGAACTGAACCTCGACCTGGGAACTGCTCCTCGACCTGGGGAACAGCTCCTCGACCTGGGAACTGAACCTCGACCTGGGAACTGAACCTCGACCTGGGAACTGCTCCTCGACTTGGGGAACTGCTCCTCGACCTGGGAACTGCTCCTCGACCTGGGGAACTACACCTTGACCTGGGGAACTGCACCTTGACCTGTGCAACTGCACCTTGACCTGGGGAACTGCACCTCGACCTGGGAAACTGCTCCTCGACCTGGGAACTGCTTCTCGACCTGGGAGCTGCTCCTTGACCTGGGAAACTGCTCCTCGACCTGGGAAACTGCTCCTTGACCTGGGGAACTGCTCCTCGACATGGGGAACTGCTCCTCGACCTGGGAAACTGCTCCACGACCTGGGAAACTGCTCCTCGACCTGGGAAACTGCTCCACGACCTGGGAAACTGCTCCTCGACCTGGGGAACTGCTCCACGATCTGGGAAACTGCTCCTTGACCTGGGAAACTGCTCCTCGACCTGGGGAACTGCTCCTCGACATGAGGAACTGCTCCTCGACCTGGGGAACTGCTCCTTGACCTGGGAACTGAACCTCGACCTGGGAACTGCTCCTCGACCTGGGGAACAGCTCCTCGACCTGGGAACTGAACCTCGACCTGGGAACTGAACCTCGACCTGGGAACTGCTCCTCGACTTGGGGAACTGCTCCTCGACCTGGGAACTGCTCCTCGACCTGGAGAACTGCTCCTCGACCTGGGGAACTGCTCCTCGACCTGGGAACTGCTTCTCGACCTGGGGAACTGCTCCTCGACCTGGGGAACTGCTCCTCGACCTGGCGAACTGCTCCTTGACCTGGGAACTGAACCTCAACCTGGGAACTGCTCCTCGACCTGGGGAACTGCTCCTCGACCTGGGAAACTGCTCCTCGACCTGGGGAACTGCTCCTCGACCTCGGGAACTGCACCTCGACCTAGGAACTGCTCCTCGACCTAGGAACTGCACCTTGACCTGGGAACTGCACCTTGACCTGGGGAACTGCTCCTTGACCTGGGAAACTGCTCCTCGACCTGGGAACTGCACCTCAACCGAGGGAACTGCTCCTCGACCTGGAGAACTGCTCCTCGACCTGGGGAACTGCTCCTCGACCTGGGAAACTGCTCCTCGACCTGGGAACTGCTCCTCGACCTGGGGAACTGCTCCTCGACCTGAGGAACTGCTCCTCGACCTGGGGAACTGCTCCTTGACCTGGGAACTGAACCTCGACCTGGGAACTGCTCCTCGACCTGGGGAACAGCTCCTCGACCTGGGAACTGAACCTCGACCTGGGAACTGAACCTCGACCTGGGAACTGCTCCTCGACTTGGGGAACTGCTCCTCGACCTGGGAACTGCTCCTCGACCTGGGGAACTGCACCTTGACCTGGGGAACTGCACCTTGACCTGTGCAACTGCACCTTGACCTGGGGAACTGCACCTCGACCTGGGAAACTGCTCCTCGACCTGGGAACTGCTTCTCGACCTGGGAGCTGCTCCTTGACCTGGGAAACTGCTCCTCGACCTGGGGAACTGCTCCTTGACCTGGGGAACTGCTCCTCGACATGGGGAACTGCTCCTCGACCTGGGAAACTGCTCCACGACCTGGGAAACTGCTCCTCGACCTGGGAAACTGCTCCACGACCTGGGAAACTGCTCCTCGACCTGCGGAACTGCTCCACGATCTGGGAAACTGCTCCTTGACCTGGGAAACTGCTCCTCGACCTGGGGAACTGCTCCTCGACATGAGGAACTGCTCCTCGACCTGGGGAACTGCTCCTTGACCTGGGAACTGAACCTCGACCTGGGAACTGCTCCTCGACCTGGGGAACAGCTCCTCGACCTGGGAACTGAACCTCGACCTGGGAACTGAACCTCGACCTGGGAACTGCTCCTCGACTTGGGGAACTGCTCCTCGACCTGGGAACTGCTCCTCGACCTGGAGAACTGCTCCTCGACCTGGGGAACTGCTCCTCGACCTGGGAACTGCTTCTCGACCTGGGGAACTGCTCCTCGACCTGGGAAACTGCTCCTCGACCTGGGGAACTGCTCCTCGACCTCGGGAACTGCACCTCGACCTAGGAACTGCTCCTCGACCTAGGAACTGCACCTTGACCTGGGAACTGCACCTTGACCTGGGGAACTGCTCCTCGACCTGGGAAACTGCTCCTCGACCTGGGAACTGCACCTCAACCGAGGGAACTGCTCCTTGACCTGGGGAACTGCTCCTTGACCTGGGGAACTGCTCCTCGACCTGGGGAACTGCTCCTCGACCTGGGAAACTGCTCCTCGACCTGGGGAACGGCTCCTCGACCTGGGAACTGCTCCTTGACCTGGGGAACGGCTCCTCGACCTGGGGAACTGCTCATCGACCTGGGGAACTGCTCCTGGACCTGGGAAACTGCTCCACGACCTGGGAAACTGCTCCTTGACCTGGGAAACTGCTCCACGATCTGGGAAACTGCTCCTCGACCTGGGGAACGGCTCCTTGACCTGGGAACTGCTCCTCGACCTGGGGAACTGCTCCTTGACCTGGGTAACTGCTCCTCGACCTGGGGAACTGCTCCTCTACCTGGGGAACTGCTCCTCGACCTGGGGAACTGCTCCTCGCCCTGGGGAACTGCTCCTTGACCTGGGAACTGAACCTCGACCTGGGAACTGCTCCTCGACCTGGGAACTGAACCTCGACCTGGGAACTGCTCCTCGACCTGGGGAACTGCTCCTCGACCTGGGAACTGCTCCTCGACCTGGAGAACTGCTCCTCGACCTGGGGAACTGCTCCTCGACCTGGTAACTGCTTCTCGACCTGGGGAACTGCTCCTCGACCTGGGGAACTGCTCCTCGAACTGGGGAACTGCTCCTTGACTTGGGAACTGAACCTCGACCTGGGAACTGCTCCTCGACCTGGGGAACTGCTCCTCGACCTGGGAAACTGCTCCTCGACCGGGGGAACTGCTCCTCGACCTCGGGAACTGCACCTCGACCTAGGAACTGCTCCTCGACCTAGGAACTGCACCTCGACCTCGGGAACTGCTCCTCGACCTGGGAACTGCTCCTCGACCTAGGAACTGCACCTCAACCTAGGGAACTGCTCCTTGACCTGGGGAACTGCTCCTTGACCTGGGGAACTGCTCCTCGACCTGGGAAACTGCTCCTCGACCTGGGGAACTGCTCCTTGACCTGGGAACTGCTCCTCGACCTGGGAACTGCTCCTTGACCTGGGAAACTGCTCCTCGACCTGGGGAACTGCTCCTTGACCTGGGAACTGCTCCTCGACCTGGGGAACTGCTCCTTGACCTGGGGAACTGCTCCTCGACCTGGGGAACTGCTCCTCGACCTGGAGAACTGCTCCTCGACCTGGGGAACTGCTCCTTGACCTGGGAACTGAACCTCGACCTGGGAACTGCTCCTCGACCTGGGGAACAGCTCCTCGACCTGGGAACTGAACCTCGACCTGGGAACTGAACCTCGACCTGGGAACTGCTCCTCGACCTGGGGAACTGCTCCTCGACCTGGGAACTGCTCCTCGACCTGGAGAACTGCTCCTCGACCTGGGGAACTGCTCCTCGACCTGGGAACCGCTTCTCGACCTGGGGAACAGCTCCTCGACCTGGGGAACTGCTCCTCGACCTGGGGAACTGCTCCTTGACCTGGGAACTGAACCTCGACCTGGGAACTGCTCCTCGACCTGGGGAACTGCTCCTCGACCTGGGAAACTGCTCCTCGACCTGGGGAACTGCTCCTCGACCTCGGGAACTGCACCTCGACCTAGGAACTGCTCCTCGACCTAGGAACTGCACCTTGACCTGGGAACTGCACCTTGACCTGGGGAACTGCTCCTCGACCTGGGAAACTGCTCCTCGACCTGGGAACTGCACCTCAACCTAGGGAACTGCTCCTTGACCTGGGGAACTGCTCCTTGACCTGGGGAACTGCTCCTCGACCTGGGAAACTGCTCCTCGACCTGGGGAACGGCTCCTCGACCTGGGAACTGCTCCTTGACCTGGGGAATGGCTCCTTGACCTGGGCAACTGCTCAACGACCTGGGGAACTGCTCCTAGACCTGGGAACTGCACCTCGACCTGGGAACTGCACCTCGACCTGGGGACTGAACCTCGACCTGGGGACTGAACCTCGACCTGGAGACTGCTCCTCGACCTGGGAACTGCTCCTCGACCTGGGAACTGCTCCTCGACCTGGGGAACTGCTCCTCGACCTGGGGAACTGCTCCTCGACCTGGGGACTGAACCTCGACCTGGGGACTGAACCTCGACCTGGAGACTGCTCCTCGACCTGGGGACTGAACCTCGACCTGGGAACTGCACCTCGACCTGGGAACTGCTCCTCGACCTAGGAACTGCTCTTTGACCTGGGGAACTGCTCCTCGACCTGGGGAACTGCTCCTTGACCTGGGGAACTGCTCCTCGACCTAGGAACTGCTCTTTGACCTGGGGAACTGCTCCTCGACCTGGGGAACTGCTCCTTGACCTGGGAACTGCTCCTCGACCTGGGGAACTGCACCTCGACCTGGGAACTGCTCTTTGAATGGGGAACGGCTCCTCGACTTGGGAACTGCTCCTTGACCTGGGGAACGGCTCCTCGACTTGGGGAACTGCTCATCGACCTGGGGAACTGCTCCTTGACCTGGGGACCTGCATCTCGACCTGGGAAACTGCACCACGACCTGGGATCTGCTCCTCGACCTGGGAACTGCTCCTCGACCTGGAGAACTGCTCCTCGACCTGGGGAACGGCTCCTCGACCTGGGATCTGCTCCTTGACCTGGGAACTGCACCTCGACCTGGGGAACTGCTCCTCGACCTGGGGAACTGCACCTCGACCTGGGGACTGAACCTCGACCTGGGAACTGAACCTCGACCTGGGGAACTGCTCCTTGACCTGCGGAACTGCTCCTTGACCTGGGAACTGCTCCTCGACCTGGGGAACTGCTCCTTGACCTGGGGAACTGCTCCTCGACCTGGGGAACTGCTCCTCGACCTGGGGAACTGCTCCTCGACCTGGGGAACTGCTCCTCGACCTGGGGAACTGCTCTTGACCTGGGAACTGAACCTCGACCTGGGAACTGCTCCTCGACCTGGGGAACAGCTCCTCGACCTGGGAACTGAACCTCGACCTGGGAACTGAACCTCGACCTGGGAACTGCTCCTCGACCTGGGGAACTGCTCCTCGACCTGGGAACTGCTCCTCGACCTGGAGAACTGCTCCTCGACCTGGGGAACTGCTCCTCGACCTGGGAACTGCTTCTCGACCTGGGGAACAGCTCCTCGACCTGGGGAACTGCTCCTCGACCTGGGGAACTGCTCCTTGACCTGGGAACTGAACCTCGACCTGGGAACTGCTCCTCGACCTGGGGAACTGCTCCTCGACCTGGGAAACTGCTCCTCGACCTGGGGAACTGCTCCTCGACCTCGGGAACTGCACCTCGACCTAGGAACTGCTCCTCGACCTAGGAACTGCACCTTGACCTGGGAACTGCACCTTGACCTGGGAAACTGCTCCTCGACCTGGGAACTGCACCTCAACCTAGGGAACTGCTCCTTGACCTGGGGAACTGCTCCTTGACCTGGGGAACTGCTCCTCGACCTGGGGAACTGCTCCTCGACCTGGGAAACTGCTCCTCGACCTGGGGAACGGCTCCTCGACCTGGGAACTGCTCCTTGACCTGGGGAACGGCTCCTTGACCTGGGGAACTGCTCAACGACCTGGGGAACTGCTCCTTGACCTGGGAACTGCTCCTCGACCTGGGAACTGCACCTCGACCTGGGGACTGAACCTCGACCTGGGGACTGAACCTCGACCTGGAGACTGCTCCTCGACCTGGGAACTGCTCCTCGACCTGGGAACTGCTCCTCGACCTGGGGAACTGCTCCTCGACCTCGGGAAATGCTCCTCGACCTGGGGACTGAACCTCAACCTGGGGACTGAACCTCGACCTGGAGACTGCTCCTCGACCTGGAGACTGAACCTCGACCTGGGGAACTGCACCTCGACCTGGGAACTGCTCCTCGACCTAGGAACTGCTCTTTGACCTGGGGAACTGCTCCTCGACCTGGGGAACTGCTCCTTGACCTGGGGAACTGCTCCTCGACCTAGGAACTGCTCTTTGACCTGGGGAACTGCTCCTCGACCTGGGGAACTGCTCCTTGACCTGGGAACTGCTCCTCGACCTGGGAACTGCTCCTCGACCTGGGGAACTGCTCCTCGACCTGGGAACTGCTCCTCGACCTCGGGAACTGCTCCTCGACCTGGGGAACTGCTGCTCGACCTGGGGAACTGCACCTCGACCTGGGGAACTGCACCGCAACCTGGGGAACTGCACCTCGACCTGGGGAACTGCACCTCGACCTGGGAACTGCTCTTTGAATGGGGAACGGCTCCTCGACCTGGGAACTGCTCATCGACCTGGGGAACTGCTCCTTGACCTGGGGACCTGCATCTCGACCTGGGAAACTGCACCACGACCTGGGATCTGCTCCTCGACCTGGGAACTGCTCCTCGACCTGGGGAACTGCTCCTCGACCTGGGGAACGGCTCCTCGACCTGGGATCTGCTCCTTGACCTGGGAACTGCACCTCGACCTGGGGAACTGCTCCTCGACCTGGGGAACTGCACCTCGACCTGGGAACTGCTCCTCGACCTGGGGAACTGCTCCTCGACCTGGGGAACTGCTCCTCGACCTGGGGACTGAACCTCGACCTGGGGACTGAACCTCGACCTGGGAACTGCTCCTCGACCTGGGGAACTGCTCCTCGACCTGGGGAACTGCTCCTCGACCTGGGGACTGAACCTCGACCTGGGGACTGAACCTCGACCTGGAGACTGCTCCTCGACCTGGGGACTGAACCTCGACCTGGGAAACTGCACCTCGACCTGGGAACTGCTCCTCGACCTAGGAACTGCTCTTTGACCTGGGGAACTGCTCCTCGACCTGGGGAACTGCTCCTTGACCTGGGGAACTGCTCCTCGACCTAGGAACTGCTCTTTGACCTGGGGAACTGCTCCTCGACCTGGGGAACTGCTCCTTGACCTGGGAACTGCTCCTCGACCTGGGGAACTGCACCTCGACCTGGGAACTGCTCTTTGAATGGGGAACGGCTCCTCGACTTGGGAACTGCTCCTTGACCTGGGGAACGGCTCCTCGACTTGGGGAACTGCTCATCGACCTGGGGAACTGCTCCTTGACCTGGGGACCTGCATCTCGACCTGGGAAACTGCACCACGACCTGGGATCTGCTCCTCGACCTGGGAACTGCTCCTCGACCTGGGGAACTGCTCCTCGACCTGGGAACTGCTCCTCGACCTGGGATCTGCTCCTTGACCTGGGAACTGCACCTCGACCTGGGGAACTGCTCCTCGACCTGGGGAACTGCACCTCGACCTGGGGACTGAACCTCGACCTGGGAACTGAACCTCGACCTGGGGAACTGCTCCTTGACCTGGGGAACTGCTCCTTGACCTGGGAACTGCTCCTCGACCTGGGGAACTGCTCCTTGACCTGGGGAACTGCTCCTCGACCTGGGGAACTGCTCCTCGACCTGGGGAACTGCTCATCGACCTGGGGAACTGCTCCTCGACCTGGGGAACTGCTCTTTGACCTGGGAACTGAACCTCGACCTGGGAACTGCTCCTCGACCTGGGGAACAGCTCCTCGACCTGGGAACTGAACCTCGACCTGGGAACTGAACCTCGACCTGGGAACTGCTCCTCGACCTGGGGAACTGCTCCTCGACCTGGGAACTGCTCCTCGACCTGGAGAACTGCTCCTCGACCTGGGGAACTGCTCCTCGACCTGGGAACTGCTTCTCGACCTGGGGAACAGCTCCTCGACCTGGGGAACTGCTCCTCGACCTGGGGAACTGCTCCTTGACCTGGGAACTGAACCTCGACCTGGGAACTGCTCCTCGACCTGGGGAACTGCTCCTCGACCTGGGAAACTGCTCCTCGACCTGGGGAACTGCTCCTCGACCTCGGGAACTGCACCTCGACCTAGGAACTGCTCCTCGACCTAGGAACTGCACCTTGACCTGGGAACTGCACCTTGACCTGGGAAACTGCTCCTCGACCTGGGAACTGCACCTCAACCTAGGGAACTGCTCCTTGACCTGGGGAACTGCTCCTTGACCTGGGGAACTGCTCCTCGACCTGGGGAACTGCTCCTCGACCTGGGAAACTGCTCCTCGACCTGGGGAACGGCTCCTCGACCTGGGAACTGCTCCTTGACCTGGGGAACGGCTCCTCGACCTGGGAACTGCTCATCGACCTGGGGAACTGCTCCTTGACCTGGGAACTGCTCCTCGACCTGGGAACTGCACCTCGACCTGGGGACTGAACCTCGACCTGGGGACTGAACCTCGACCTGGAGACTGCTCCTCGACCTGGGAACTGCTCCTCGACCTGGGAACTGCTCCTCGACCTGGGGAACTGCTCCTCGACCTCGGGAAATGCTCCTCGACCTGGGGACTGAACCTCAACCTGGGGACTGAACCTCGACCTGGAGACTGCTCCTCGACCTGGAGACTGAACCTCGACCTGGGGAACTGCACCTCGACCTGGGAACTGCTCCTCGACCTAGGAACTGCTCTTGACCTGGGGAACTGCTCCTCGACCTGGGGAACTGCTCCTTGACCTGGGGAACTGCTCCTCGACCTAGGAACTGCTCTTTGACCTGGGGAACTGCTCCTCGACCTGGGGAACTGCTCCTTGACCTGGGAACTGCTCCTCGACCTGGGAACTGCTCCTCGACCTGGGAACTGCTCCTCGACCTGGGAACTGCTCCTCGACCTCGGGAACTGCTCCTCGACCTGGGGAACTGCTGCTCGACCTGGGGAACTGCACCTCGACCTGGGGAACTGCACCGCAACCTGGGGAACTGCACCTCGACCTGGGGAACTGCACCTCGACCTGGGAACTGCTCTTGACTGGGGAACGGCTCCTCGACCTGGGAACTGCTCATCGACCTGGGGAACTGCTCCTTGACCTGGGGACCTGCATCTCGACCTGGGAAACTGCACCACGACCTGGGATCTGCTCCTCGACCTGGGAACTGCTCCTCGCCCTGGGGAACTGCTCCTCGACCTGGGGAACGGCTCCTCGACCTGGGATCTGCTCCTTGACCTGGGAACTGCACCTCGACCTGGGGAACTGCTCCTCGACCTGGGGAACTGCACCTCGACCTGGGGACTGAACCTCGACCTGGGAACTGAACCTCGACCTGGGAACTGCTCCTTGACCTGGGGAACTGCTCCTCGACCTGGGAACTGCTCCTCGACCTGGAGAACTGCTCCTCGACCTGGGGAACTGCTCCTCGACCTGGGAACCGCTTCTCGACCTGGGGAACTGCTCCTCGACCTGGGGAACTGCTCCTCGACCTGGCGAACTGCTCCTTGACCTGGGAACTGAACCTCGACCTGGGAACTGCTCCTCGACCTGGGGAACTGCTCCTCGACCTGGGAAACTGCTCCTCGACCTGGGGAACTGCTCCTCGACCTCGGGAACTGCACCTCGACCTAGGAACTGCTCCTCGACCTAGGAACTGCACCTTGACCTGGGAACTGCACCTTGATCTGGGGAACTGCTCCTCGACCTGGGAAACTGCTCCTCGACCTGGGAACTGCACCTCAACCGAGGGAACTGCTCCTTGACCTGGGGAACTGCTCCTTGACCTGGGGAACTGCTCCTCGACCTGGGGAACTGCTCCTCGACCTGGGAAACTGCTCCTCGACCTGGGGAACGGCTCCTCGACCTGGGAACTGCTCCTTGACCTGGGGAACGGCTCCTCGACCTGGGGAACTGCTCATCGACCTGGGGAACTGCTCCTTGACCTGGGAAACTGCTCCACGACCTGGGAAACTGCTCCTTGACCTGGGAAACTGCTCCACGATCTGGGAAACTGCTCCTCGACCTGGGGAACTGCTCCTTGACCTGGGAACTGCTCCTTGACCTGGGGAACTGCTCCTTGACCTGGGTAAATGCTCCTCGACCTGGGGAACTGCTCCTCGACCTGGGGAACTGCTCCTCGATCTGGGGAGCTGCTCCTCGACCTGGGGAACTGCTCCTTGACCTGGGAACTGAACCTCGACCTGGGAACTGCTCCTCGACCTGGGAACTGAACCTCGACCTGGGAACTGCTCCTCGACCTGGGGAACTGCTCCTCGACCTGGGAACTGCTCCTCGACCTGGAGAACTGCTCCTCGACCTGGGGAACTGCTCCTCGACCTGGTAACTGCTTCTCGACCTGGGGAACTGCTCCTCGACCTGGGGAACTGCTCCTCGAACTGGGGAACTGCTCCTTGACCTGGGAACTGAACCTCGACCTGGGAACTGCTCCTCGACCTGGGGAACTGCTCCTCGACCTGGGAAACTGCTCCTCGACCTGGGGAACTGCTCCTCGACCTCGGGAACTGCACCTCGACCTAGGAACTGCTCCTCGACCTAGGAACTGCACCTTGAGCTGGGAACTGCACCTTGACCTGGGGAACTGCTCCTCGACCTGGGAAACTGCTCCTCGACCTGGGAACTGAACCTCGACCTGGGAACTGCTCCTCGACCTGGGGAACTGCTCCTCGACCTGGGAACTGCTCCTCGACCTGGAGAACTGCTCCTCGACCTGGGGAACTGCTCCTCGACCTGGTAACTGCTTCTCGACCTGGGGAACTGCTCCTCGACCTGGGGAACTGCTCCTCGAACTGGGGAACTGCTCCTCGACCTGGGAACTGAACCTCGACCTGGGAACTGCTCCTCGACCTGGGGAACTGCTCCTCGACCTGGGAAACTGCTCCTCGACCTGGGGAACTGCTCCTCGACCTCGGGAACTGTACCTCGACCTAGGAACTGCTCCTCGACCTAGGAACTGCACCTTGACCTGGGAACTGCACCTTGACCTGGGGAACTGCTCCTCGACCTGGGAAACTGCTCCTCGACCTGGGAACTGCACCTCGACCTAGGGAACTGCTCCTTGACCTGGGGAACTGCTCCTAGACCTGGGGAACTGCTCCTCGACCTGGGAAACTGCTCCTCGACCTGGGGAACTGCTCCTTGACCTGGGAACTGCTCCTCGACCTGGGAACTGCTCCTTGACCTGGGAAACTGCTCCTCGACCTGGGGAACTGCTCCTTGACCTGGGAACTGCTCCTCGACCTGGGGAACTGCTCCTTGACCTGGGGAACTGCTCCTCGACCTGGGGAACTGCTCCTCGACCTGGAGAACTGCTCCTCGACCTGGGGAACTGCTCCTTGACCTGGGAACTGAACCTCGACCTGGGAACTGCTCCTCGACCTGGGGAACAGCTCCTCGACCTGGGAACTGAACCTCGACCTGGGAACTGAACCTCGACCTGGGAACTGCTCCTCGACCTGGGGAACTGCTCCTCGACCTGGGAACTGCTCCTCGACCTGGAGAACTGCTCCTCGACCTGGGGAACTGCTCCTCGACCTGGGAACTGCTTCTCGACCTGGGGAACAGCTGCTCGACCTGGGGAACTGCTCCTCGACCTGGGAACTGCTCCTTGACCTGGGAACTGAACCTCGACCTGGGAACTGCTCCTCGACCTGGGGAACTGCTCCTCGACCTGGGAACTGCTCCTCGACCTGGGGAACTGCTCCTCGACCTCGGGAACTGCACCTCGACCTAGGAACTGCTCCTCGACCTAGGAACTGCACCTTGACCTGGGAACTGCACCTCGACCTGGGGAACTGCTCCTCGACCTGGGGAACTGCTCCTCGACCTGGGAACTGCACCTCAACCTGGGAACTGCTCCTTGACCTGGGGAACTGCTCCTTGACCTGGGGAACTGCTCCTCGACCTGGGAAACTGCTCCTCGACCTGGGGAACGGCTCCTCGACCTGGGAACTGCTCCTTGACCTGGGGAATGGCTCCTTGACCTGGGCAACTGCTCAACGACCTGGGGAACTGCTCCTAGACCTGGGAACTGCACCTCGACCTGGGAACTGCACCTCGACCTGGGGACTGAACCTCGACCTGGGGACTGAACCTCGACCTGGAGACTGCTCCTCGACCTGGGAACTGCTCCTCGACCTGGGAACTGCTCCTCGACCTGGGGAACTGCTCCTCGACCTGGGGAACTGCTCCTCGACCTGGGGAACTGCTCCTGGACCTGGGAACATGAACCTCGACCTGGGGAACTGATCCTCGACCTGGGGAACTGCTCCTCGACCTGGGGAACTGCACCTCGACCTGGTGGACTGCTTACCTCGACCCTGGAGAACTGCTCCTCGACCTGGGGAACAGCTCTAGACCTGGGGAACTGCACTCGACCTGGGGAACGGCTCCTCGACCTGGGACTGCTCCTCACCTGGGGAACATGCTGCCTGACCATGGGATCTGAAACCTCGACCTGGGAACTGCTCCACGACCTGGGAAACTGCTCCTCAACCTGGGGAACTGCTTCCACGACCTCGGGAAGGAACTGCTCTCGACCTGGTACTGCTCCACGACCTAGGGAACTTGCTCCTTGACCCTGGGAAACTCGACCTGGGAAACTGCTCCTCGACCTGGGAACTGCTCCTCGACCTGGGAACTGCTCCTCGACCTGGGAACTGCTCCTCGACCTGGGAACTGCTCCTCGACCTGGGAAACTGCTCCTCGACCTGGGAAACTGCTCCTCGACCTGGGAACTGCTCCTCGACCTGGGAACTGCTCCTCGACCTGGGAACTGCTCCTTGACCTGGGAACTGCTCCTCGACCTGGGGAACTGCTCCTTGACCTGGGGAACTGCTCCTCGACCTGGGAACTGCTCCTCGACCTGGGGAACTGCTCCTCGACCTGGGAACTGCTCCTCGACCTGGGAACTGCTCCTTGACCTGGGAACTGCACCTCGACCTGGGAACTGCTCCTCGACCTGGGAACTGCTCCTCGACCTGGGGAACTGCTCCTCGACCTGGGAACTGCTCCTCGACCTGGGAACTGCTCCTCGACCTGGGGAACTGCTCCTCGACCTGGGAACTGCTCCTCGACCTGGGAAACTGCTCCTTGACCTGGGAAACTGCTCCTCGACCTGGGAACTGCTCCTCGACCTGGGGAACTGCTCCTCGACCTGGGAACTGCTCCTCGACCTGGGGAACTGCTCCTCGACCTGGGAACTGCTCCTCGACCTGGGGAACTGCTCCTCGACCTGAGAACTGCTCTTCGACCTGGGGAACTGCTCCTCGACCTGGGGAACTGCTCCTCGACCTCGGGAACAGCTCCTCGACCTGGGGAACAGAACCTTGACCTGGGGACTGAACCTCGACCTGGGGAACTGCTCCTCGACCTGGGGAACTGCACCTCGACCTCGGGAACTGCTCTTCGACCTGGGAACTGCACCTCGATCTGGGAACTGCACCTCGACCTGGGAACTGAACCTCGACCTGGGAACTGCACCTCGACCTGGGAACTGAACCTTGACCTGGGAACTGAACCTCAACCTGGGAAACTGCTGTTCGACCTGGGAACTGCTCCTCGACCTGGGGAACTGCTCCTCGACCTGGGAACGGCTCCTCGACCTGGGATCTGCTCCTGAACCTGGGAACTGCACCTCGACCTGGGGAACTGCTCTTCGACCTGGGGAACTGCACCTCGACCTGGGAACTGCACCTCGACCTGGGAACTGCACCTCGACCTGGGAACTGAACCTCGACCTGGGGAACTGCACCTCGACCTGGGAACTGAACCTTGACCTGGGAACTGAACCTCAACCTGGGAAACTGCTGCTCGACCTGGGAACTGCTCCTCAACCTGGGGAACTGCTCCTCGACCTGGGGAACTGCTCCTCGACCTGGGGAACTGCTCCTCGACCTGGGAACGGCTTCTCGACCTGGGATCTGCTCCTTGACCTGGGAACTGCACCTCGACCTGGGGAACTGCTCCTCGACCTGGGGAACTGCACCTCGACCTGGGGACTGAACTTCGACCTGGGAACTGAACCTCGAACTGGGGAACTGCTCCACGACCTGGGAAACTGCTCCTCGACCTGGGAAACTGCTCCTCGACCTGGGAACTGAACCTCGACCTGCGAAACAGCTGCTCGACCTGGGGAACTGCACCTTGACCTGGGGAACTGCACCTTGACCTGGGGAACTGCACCTTGACCTGGGGAACTGCACCTCGACCTGGGGACTGAACCTCGACCTGGGAACTGAACCTCGACCTGGGGAACTGCACCTTGACCTGGGGAACTGCACCTTGATCTGGGGAACTGCACCTTGACCTGGGGAACTGCACCTTGATCTGGGGAACTGCACCTCGACCTGGGGACTGAACCTCGACCTGGGAAACTGCTCCTTGACCTGGGAAACTGCTCCACGACCTGGGAAACTGCACCTTGACCTGGGAAACTGCTCCTTGACCTGGGAAACTGCTCCACGACCTGGGAAACTGCTCCTTGACCTGGGAAACTGCTCCTTGACCTGGTGAACTGCTCCTTGATCTGGGGAACTGCACCTCGACCTGGGAAACTGCTCCTTGACCTGGGAACTGCTCCTCGACCTGGGAACTGCTCCTCGACCTGGGGAACTGCACCTCGACCTGGTGACTGAACCTCGACCTGGGAACTGAACCTCGACCTGGGGAACTGCTCCTCGACCTGGGAACTGCTCCTCGACCTGGGGAACTGCACCTCGACCTGGTGACTGAACCTCGACCTGGGAACTGAACCTCGACCTGGGGAACAGCTCCTCGACCTGGGGAACTGCACCTCGACCTGGGAACTGAACCTCGACCTGGGAACTGAACCTCAACCTGGGAAACTGCTGCTCGACCTGGGAACTGAACCTCGACCTGGAAACTGCTCCACGACCTGGGAAACTGCTCCACGACCTGGGAAACTGCTCCTCGACCTGGGAAACTGCTCCACGACCTGGGAAACTGCTCCTTGACCTGGTAAACTGCTCCTTGACCTGGTGAACTGCTCCTTGATCTGGGAAACTGCTCCACGACCTGGGAAACTGCTCCTTGACCTGGGAAACTGCTCCTTGACCTGGTGAACTGCTCCTTGATCTGGGGAACTGCACCTCGACCTGGGAAACTGCTCCTCGACCTGGGAACTGCTCCTCGACCTGGGAAACTGCTCCACGACCTGGGAAACTGCACCTTGACCTGGGAAACTGCACCTTGACTTGGGGAAAATCTCCTCGACCTGGGAAACTGCTCCTCGACCTGGGAACTGCTCCACGACCTGGGAAACTGCACCTTGACCTGGGAAACTGCTCCTCGACCTGGGAAACTGCACCTTGACCTGGGAAACTGCACCTTGACCTGGGGAAAATCTCCTCGACCTGGGAAACTGCTCCTCGACCTGGGAAACTGCTCCACGACCTGGGAAACTGCTCCTTGACCTGGGAAACTGCTCCTTGACCTGGGAACTGCTCCTCGACCTGGGAACTGCTCCTCGACCTGGGGAACTGCTCCTCGACCTGGGAACTGCTCCTCGACCTGGGGAACTGCTCCTCGACCTGGGAACTGCTCCTCGACCTGGGGAACTGCTCCTCGACCTGAGAACTGCTCTTCGACCTGGGGAACTGCTCCTCGACCTGGGGAACTGCTCCTCGACCTCGGGAACAGCTCCTCGACCTGGGGAACAGAACCTTGACCTGGGGAACTGCACCTCGACCTGGGAACTGAACCTTGACCTGGGAACTGAACCTCAACCTGGGAAACTGCTGCTCGACCTGGGAACTGCTCCTCAACCTGGGGAACTGCTCCTCGACCTGGGGAACTGCTCCTCGACCTGGGGAACTGCTCCTCGACCTGGGAACGGCTTCTCGACCTGGGATCTGCTCCTTGACCTGGGAACTGCACCTCGACCTGGGGAACTGCTCCTCGACCTGGGGAACTGCACCTCGACCTGGGGACTGAACTTCGACCTGGGAACTGAACCTCGAACTGGGGAACTGCTCCACGACCTGGGAAACTGCTCCTCGACCTGGGAAACTGCTCCTCGACCTGGGAACTGAACCTCGACCTGCGGAACAGCTGCTCGACCTGGGGAACTGCACCTTGACCTGGGGAACTGCACCTTGACCTGGGGAACTGCACCTTGATCTGGGGAACTGCACCTCGACCTGGGGACTGAACCTCGACCTGGGAACTGAACCTCGACCTGGGGAACTGCACCTTGACCTGGGGAACTGCACCTTGATCTGGGGAACTGCACCTTGACCTGGGGAACTGCACCTTGATCTGGGGAACTGCACCTCGACCTGGGGACTGAACCTCGACCTGGGAAACTGCTCCTTGACCTGGGAAACTGCTCCACGACCTGGGAAACTGCACCTTGACCTGGGAAACTGCTCCTTGACCTGGGAAACTGCTCCACGACCTGGGAAACTGCTCCTTGACCTGGGAAACTGCTCCTTGACCTGGTGAACTGCTCCTTGATCTGGGGAACTGCACCTCGACCTGGGAAACTGCTCCTTGACCTGGGAACTGCTCCTCGACCTGGGAACTGCTGCTCGACCTGGGGAACTGCACCTCGACCTGGTGACTGAACCTCGACCTGGGAACTGAACCTCGACCTGGGGAACTGCTCCTCGACCTGGGAAATGCTCCTCGACCTGGGGAACTGCACCTCGACCTGGTGACTGAACCTCGACCTGGGAACTGAACCTCGACCTGGGGAACAGCTCCTCGACCTGGGGAACTGCACCTCGACCTGGGAACTGAACCTCGACCTGGGGAACTGAACCTCAACCTGGGAAACTGCTGTTCGACCTGGGAACTGCTCCTCGACCTGGGGAACTGCTCCTCGACCTGGGAACGGCTCCTCGACCTGGGATCTGCTCCTGAACCTGGGAACTGCACCTCGACCTGGGGAACTGCTCCTCAACCTGGGGAACTGCACCTCGACCTGGGAACTGCACCTCGACCTGGGAACTGCACCTCGACCTGGGAACTGAACCTCGACCTGGGGAACTGCACCTCGACCTGGGAACTGAACCTTGACCTGGGAACTGAACCTCAACCTGGGAAACTGCTGCTCGACCTGGGAACTGCTCCTCGACCTGGGGAACTGCTCCTCGACCTGGGGAACTGCTCCTCGACCTGAGGAACTGCTCCTCGACCTGGGAACGGCTTCTCGACCTGGGATCTGCTCCTTGACCTGGGAACTGCACCTCGACCTGGGGAACTGCTCCTCGACCTGGGGAACTGCACCTCGACCTGGGGACTGAACTTCGACCTGGGAACTGAACCTCGAACTGGGGAACTGCTCCTTGACGTGGGGAACTGCTCGTCGACCTGGGAAACTGCTCCACGACCTGGGAAAC
Source organism: Squalus acanthias (assembly GCA_030390025.1). Classification (NCBI taxonomy): domain Eukaryota; kingdom Metazoa; phylum Chordata; class Chondrichthyes; order Squaliformes; family Squalidae; genus Squalus; species Squalus acanthias. The sequence continues at coordinate 79,429,906 of CM059430.1, read as the reverse complement.
TGCTCCTCGACCTGGGAAACTGCTCCACGACCTGGGGAACTGCTCCTCGACCTGGGAACGGCTTCTCGACCTGGGATCTGCTCCTCGACCTGGGGAACTGCACCTTGACCTGGGGAACTGCACCTTGACCTGGGGAACTGCACCTTGATCTGGGGAACTGCACCTCGACCTGGGGACTGAACCTCGACCTGGGAACTGAACCTCGACCTGGGGAACTGCACCTTGACCTGGGGAACTGCACCTTGATCTGGGGAACTGCACCTTGACCTGGGGAACTGCACCTTGATCTGGGGAACTGCACCTCGACCTGGGGACTGAACCTCGACCTGGGAACTGAACCTCGACCTGGGGAACTGCACCTCGACCTGGGGACTGAACCTCGACCTGGGAACTGAACCTCAACCTGGGAAACTGCTGCTCGACCTGGGGAACTGAACCTCAACCTGGGAAACTGCTCCTCGACCTGGGAACTGCTCCTCAACCTGGGAACTGCTCCTCGACCTGGGAACTGCTGCTCGACCTGGGGAACTGCAGCTCAACCTGGGGAATTGCACCTCGACCTGGGGACTGAACCTCAACCTGGGAACTGCTCCTCGACCTGGGAACTGCTCCTCGACCTGGGGAACTGCTGCTCGACCTGGGGAACTGCAGCTCAACCTGGGGAATTGCACCTCGACCTGGGGACTGAACCTCGACCCGGGAACTGCTCCTCGACCTGGGGACTGAACCTCGACCTGGGAACTGCACCTCGATCTGGGACCTGCTCCTCGACCTGGGGAACTGAACCTCGACCTGGGAACTGCTCTTTGAATGGGGAACGGCTCCTCGACCTGGGGAACTGCTCTTCGACCTGGGGAACTGCTCCTTGACCTGGGGACCTGCACCTCGACCTGGGAAACTGCACCACGACCTGGGAACTGCTCCTCGACCTGGGGAACTGCTCCTCGACCTGGGAACTGCTCCTCGACCTGGGGAACTGCACCTCGACCTGGTGACTGAACCTCGACCTGGGAACTGAACCTCGACCTGGGGAACAGCTCCTCGACCTGGGGAACTGCACCTCGACCTGGGAACTGAACCTCGACCTGGGAACTGAACCTCAACCTGGGAAACTGCTGCTCGACCTGGGAACTGAACCTCGACCTGGAAACTGCTCCACGACCTGGGAAACTGCTCCTCGACCTGGGAACTGCTCCACGACCTGGGAAACTGCTCCTCGACCTGGAAACTGCTCCACGACCTGGGAAACTGCTCCTCGACCTGGAAACTGCTCCACGACCTGGGAAACTGCTCCTCGACCTGGGAACTGCTCCTCGTCCTGGGAAACTGCTCCACGACCTGGGAACTGCTCCTCGTCCTGGGAAACTGCTCCTGGACCTGGGAAACTGCTCCACGACCTGGGAAACTGCTCCACGACCTGGGAAACTGCTCCTTGACCTGGGAAACTGCTCCACGACCTGGGAAACTGCTCCTTGACCTGGGAAACTGCTCCTTGACCTGGTGAACTGCTCCTTGATCTGGGGAACTGCACCTCGACCTGGGAAACTGCTCCTTGACCTGGGAACTGCTCCTCGACCTGGGAACTGCTCCTCGACCTGGGAAACTGCACCTTGACCTGGGAAACTGCACCTTGACCTGGGAAACTGCACCTTGACCTGGGGAAAATCTCCTCGACCTGGGGAACTGCTCCACGACCTGGGAAACTGCACCTTGACCTGGGAAACTGCTCCTCGACCTGGGAAACTGCTCCACGACCTGGGAAACTGCACCTTGACCTGGGAAACTGCTCCTTGACCTGGGAAACTGCTCCTCGACCTGGGAACTGCTCCTCGACCTGGGGAACTGCTCCTCGACCTGGGAACTGCTCCTCGACCTGGGGAACTGCTCCTCGACCTGGGAACTGCTCCTCGACCTGGGGAACTGCTCCTCGACCTGAGAACTGCTCTTCGACCTGGGGAACTGCTCCTCGACCTGGGGAACTGCTCCTCGACCTCGGGAACAGCTCCTCGACCTGGGGAACAGAACCTTGACCTGGGGACTGAACCTCGACCTGGGGAACTGCTCCTCGACCTGGGGAACTGCACCTCGACCTCGGGAACTGCTCTTCGACCTGGGAACTGCACCTCGATCTGGGAACTGCACCTCGACCTGGGAACTGAACCTCGACCTGGGGAACTGCACCTCGACCTGGGAACTGAACCTTGACCTGGGAACTGAACCTCAACCTGGGAAACTGCTGTTCGACCTGGGAACTGCTCCTCGACCTGGGGAACTGCTCCTGAACCTGGGAACTGCACCTCGACCTGGGGAACTGCTCTTCGACCTGGGGAACTGCACCTCGACCTGGGAACTGCACCTCGACCTGGGAACTGCACCTCGACCTGGGAACTGAACCTCGACCTGGGGAACTGCACCTCGACCTGGGAACTGAACCTTGACCTGGGAACTGAACCTCAACCTGGGAAACTGCTGCTCGACCTGGGAACTGCTCCTCAACCTGGGGAACTGCTCCTCGACCTGGGGAACTGCTCCTCGACCTGGGGAACTGCTCCTCGACCTGGGAACGGCTTCTCGACCTGGGATCTGCTCCTTGACCTGGGAACTGCACCTCGACCTGGAGAACTGCTCCTCGACCTGGGGAACTGCACCTCGACCTGGGGACTGAACTTCGACCTGGGAACTGAACCTCGAACTGGGGAACTGCTCCACGACCTGGGAAACTGCTCCTCGACCTGGGAAACTGCTCCTCGACCTGGGAACTGAACCTCGACCTGCGGAACAGCTGCTCGACCTGGGGAACTGCACCTTGACCTGGGGAACTGCACCTTGACCTGGGGAACTGCACCTTGATCTGGGGAACTGCACCTCGACCTGGGGACTGAACCTCGACCTGGGAACTGAACCTCGACCTGGGGAACTGCACCTTGACCTGGGGAACTGCACCTTGATCTGGGGAACTGCACCTTGACCTGGGGAACTGCACCTTGATCTGGGGAACTGCACCTCGACCTGGGGACTGAACCTCGACCTGGGAAACTGCTCCTTGACCTGGGAAACTGCTCCACGACCTGGGAAACTGCACCTTGACCTGGGAAACTGCTCCTTGACCTGGGAAACTGCTCCACGACCTGGGAAACTGCTCCTTGACCTGGGAAACTGCTCCTTGACCTGGTGAACTGCTCCTTGATCTGGGGAACTGCACCTCGACCTGGGAAACTGCTCCTTGACCTGGGAACTGCTCCTCGACCTGGGAACTGCTCCTCGACCTGGGGAACTGCACCTCGACCTGGTGACTGAACCTCGACCTGGGAACTGAACCTCGACCTGGGGAACTGCTCCTCGACCTGGGAACTGCTCCTCGACCTGGGGAACTGCACCTCGACCTGGGGAACAGCTCCTCGACCTGGGGAACTGCACCTCGACCTGGGAACTGAACCTCGACCTGGGAACTGAACCTCAACCTGGGAAACTGCTGCTCGACCTGGGAACTGAACCTCGACCTGGAAACTGCTCCACGACCTGGGAAACTGCTCCACGACCTGGGAAACTGCTCCTCGACCTGGGAAACTGCTCCACGACCTGGGAAACTGCTCCTTGACCTGGGAAACTGCTCCTTGACCTGGTGAACTGCTCCTTGATCTGGGAAACTGCTCCACGACCTGGGAAACTGCTCCTTGACCTGGGAAACTGCTCCTTGACCTGGTGAACTGCTCCTTGATCTGGGGAACTGCACCTCGACCTGGGAAACTGCTCCTCGACCTGGGAACTGCTCCTCGACCTGGGAAACTGCTCCACGACCTGGGAAACTGCACCTTGACCTGGGAAACTGCACCTTGACTTGGGAAAATCTCCTCGACCTGGGAAACTGCTCCTCGACCTGGGAACTGCTCCACGACCTGGGAAACTGCACCTCGACCTGGGAAACTGCTCCTCGACCTGGGAAACTGCACCTTGACCTGGGAAACTGCACCTTGACCTGGGGAAAATCTCCTCGACCTGGGAAACTGCTCCTCGACCTGGGAAACTGCTCCACGACCTGGGAAACTGCACCTTGACCTGGGAAACTGCTCCTTGACCTGGGAACTGCTCCTCGACCTGGGGAACTGCTCCTCGACCTGGGAACTGCTCCTCGACCTGGGGAACTGCTCCTCGACCTGGGAACTGCTCCTCGACCTGGGGAACTGCTCCTCGACCTGAGAACTGCTCTTCGACCTGGGGAACTGCTCCTCGACCTGGGGAACTGCTCCTCGACCTCGGGAACAGCTCCTCGACCTGGGGAACAGAACCTTGACCTGGGGACTGAACCTCGACCTGGGGAACTGCTCCTCGACCTGGGGAACTGCACCTCGACCTCGGGAACTGCTCTTCGACCTGGGAACTGCACCTCGATCTGGGAACTGCACCTCGACCTGGGAACTGAACCTCGACCTGGGGAACTGCACCTCGACCTGGGAACTGAACCTTGACCTGGGAACTGAACCTCAACCTGGGAAACTGCTGTTCGACCTGGGAACTGCTCCTCGACCTGGGGAACTGCTCCTCGACCTGGGAACGGCTCCTCGACCTGGGATCTGCTCCTGAACCTGGGAACTGCACCTCGACCTGGGGAACTGCTCCTCGACCTGGGGAACTGCACCTCGACCTGGGAACTGCACCTCGACCTGGGAACTGCACCTCGACCTGGGAACTGAACCTCGACCTGGGGAACTGCACCTCGACCTGGGAACTGAACCTTGACCTGGGAACTGAACCTCAACCTGGGAAACTGCTGCTCGACCTGGGAACTGCTCCTCAACCTGGGGAACTGCTCCTCGACCTGGGGAACTGCTCCTCGACCTGGGGAACTGCTCCTCGACCTGGGGACTGAACCTCGACCTGGGAACTGAACCTCGACCTGGGGAACTGCACCTTGACCTGGGGAACTGCACCTTGATCTGGGGAACTGCACCTTGACCTGGGGAACTGCACCTTGATCTGGGGAACTGCACCTCGACCTGGGGACTGAACCTCGACCTGGGAAACTGCTCCTTGACCTGGGAAACTGCTCCACGACCTGGGAAACTGCACCTTGACCTGGGAAACTGCTCCTTGACCTGGGAAACTGCTCCACGACCTGGGAAACTGCTCCTTGACCTGGGAAACTGCTCCTTGACCTGGTGAACTGCTCCTTGATCTGGGGAACTGCACCTCGACCTGGGAAACTGCTCCTTGACCTGGGAACTGCTCCTCGACCTGGGAACTGCTCCTCGACCTGGGGAACTGCACCTCGACCTGGTGACTGAACCTCGACCTGGGAACTGAACCTCGACCTGGGGAACTGCTCCTCGACCTGGGAACTGCTCCTCGACCTGGGGAACTGCACCTCGACCTGGTGACTGAACCTCGAACTGGGAACTGAACCTCGACCTGGGGAACAGCTCCTCGACCTGGGGAACTGCACCTCGACCTGGGAACTGAACCTCGACCTGGGGAACTGAACCTCAACCTGGGAAACTGCTGTTCGACCTGGGAACTGCTCCTCGACCTGGGGAACTGCTCCTCGACCTGGGAACGGCTCCTCGACCTGGGATCTGCTCCTGAACCTGGGAACTGCACCTCGACCTGGGGAACTGCTCCTCGACCTGGGGAACTGCACCTCGACCTGGGAACTGCACCTCGACCTGGGAACTGCACCTCGACCTGGGAACTGAACCTCGACCTGGGGAACTGCACCTCGACCTGGGAACTGAACCTTGACCTGGGAACTGAACCTCAACCTGGGAAACTGCTGCTCGACCTGGGAACTGCTCCTCGACCTGGGGAACTGCTCCTCGACCTGGGGAACTGCTCCTCGACCTGAGGAACTGCTCCTCGACCTGGGAACGGCTTCTCGACCTGGGATCTGCTCCTTGACCTGGGAACTGCACCTCGACCTGGGGAACTGCTCCTCGACCTGGGGAACTGCACCTCGACCTGGGGACTGAACTTCGACCTGGGAACTGAACCTCGAACTGGGGAACTGCTCCTTGACGTGGGGAACTGCTCGTCGACCTGGGAAACTGCTCCACGACCTGGGAAACTGCTCCTCGACCTGGGAAACTGCTCCTCGACCTGGGGAACTGCTCCTCGACCTGAGAACTGCTCTTCGACCTGGGGAACTGCTCCTCGACCTGGGGAACTGCTCCTCGACCTCGGGAACAGCTCCTCGACCTGGGGAACAGAACCTTGACCTGGGGACTGAACCTCGACCTGGGGAACTGCTCCTCGACCTGGGGAACTGCACCTCGACCTCGGGAACTGCTCTTCGACCTGGGAACTGCACCTCGATCTGGGAACTGCACCTCGACCTGGGAACTGAACCTCGACCTGGGGAACTGCACCTCGACCTGGGAACTGAACCTTGACCTGGGAACTGAACCTCAACCTGGGAAACTGCTGTTCGACCTGGGAACTGCTCCTCGACCTGGGGAACTGCTCCTCGACCTGGGAACGGCTCCTCGACCTGGGATCTGCTCCTGAACCTGGGAACTGCACCTCGACCTGGGGAACTGCTCCTCGACCTGGGGAACTGCACCTCGACCTGGGAACTGCACCTCGACCTGGGAACTGCACCTCGACCTGGGAACTGAACCTCGACCTGGGGAACTGCACCTCGACCTGGGAACTGAACCTTGACCTGGGAACTGAACCTCAACCTGGGAAACTGCTGCTCGACCTGGGAACTGCTCCTCAACCTGGGGAACTGCTCCTCGACCTGGGGAACTGCTCCTCGACCTGGGGAACTGCTCCTCGACCTGGGGACTGAACCTCGACCTGGGAACTGAACCTCGACCTGGGGAACTGCACCTTGACCTGGGGAACTGCACCTTGATCTGGGGAACTGCACCTTGACCTGGGGAACTGCACCTTGATCTGGGGAACTGCACCTCGACCTGGGGACTGAACCTCGACCTGGGAAACTGCTCCTTGACCTGGGAAACTGCTCCACGACCTGGGAAACTGCACCTTGACCTGGGAAACTGCTCCTTGACCTGGGAAACTGCTCCACGACCTGGGAAACTGCTCCTTGACCTGGGAAACTGCTCCTTGACCTGGTGAACTGCTCCTTGATCTGGGGAACTGCACCTCGACCTGGGAAACTGCTCCTTGACCTGGGAACTGCTCCTCGACCTGGGAACTGCTCCTCGACCTGGGGAACTGCACCTCGACCTGGTGACTGAACCTCGACCTGGGAACTGAACCTCGACCTGGGGAACTGCTCCTCGACCTGGGAACTGCTCCTCGACCTGGGGAACTGCACCTCGACCTGGTGACTGAACCTCGACCTGGGAACTGAACCTCGACCTGGGGAACAGCTCCTCGACCTGGGGAACTGCACCTCGACCTGGGAACTGAACCTCGACCTGGGGAACTGAACCTCAACCTGGGAAACTGCTGTTCGACCTGGGAACTGCTCCTCGACCTGGGGAACTGCTCCTCGACCTGGGAACGGCTCCTCGACCTGGGATCTGCTCCTGAACCTGGGAACTGCACCTCGACCTGGGGAACTGCTCCTCGACCTGGGGAACTGCACCTCGACCTGGGAACTGCACCTCGACCTGGGAACTGCACCTCGACCTGGGAACTGAACCTCGACCTGGGGAACTGCACCTCGACCTGGGAACTGAACCTTGACCTGGGAACTGAACCTCAACCTGGGAAACTGCTGCTCGACCTGGGAACTGCTCCTCGACCTGGGGAACTGCTCCTCGACCTGGGGAACTGCTCCTCGACCTGAGGAACTGCTCCTCGACCTGGGAACGGCTTCTCGACCTGGGATCTGCTCCTTGACCTGGGAACTGCACCTCGACCTGGGGAACTGCTCCTCGACCTGGGGAACTGCACCTCGACCTGGGGACTGAACTTCGACCTGGGAACTGAACCTCGAACTGGGGAACTGCTCCTTGACGTGGGGAACTGCTCGTCGACCTGGGAAACTGCTCCACGACCTGGGGAACTGCTCCTCGACCTGGGAACGGCTTCTCGACCTGGGATCTGCTCCTTGACCTGGGGAACTGCACCTTGACCTGGGGAACTGCACCTTGACCTGGGGAACTGCACCTTGATCTGGGGAACTGCACCTCGACCTGGGGACTGAACCTCGACCTGGGAACTGAACCTCGACCTGGGGAACTGCACCTTGACCTGGGGAACTGCACCTTGATCTGGGGAACTGCACCTTGACCTGGGGAACTGCACCTTGATCTGGGGAACTGCACCTCGACCTGGGGACTGAACCTCGACCTGGGAACTGAACCTCGACCTGGGGAACTGCACCTCGACCTGGGGACTGAACCTCGACCTGGGAACTGAACCTCAACCTGGGAAACTGCTGCTCGACCTGGGAACTGCTCCTCAACCTGGGAACTGCTCCTCGACCTGGGAACTGCTCCTCGACCTGGGAACTGCTCCTCAACCTGGGAACTGCTCCTCGACCTGGGAACTGCTCCTCGACCTGGGGAACTGCTGCTCGACCTGGGGAACTGCAGCTCAACCTGGGGAATTGCACCTCGACCTGGGGACTGAACCTCGACCCGGGAACTGCTCCTCGACCTGGGGACTGAACCTCGACCTGGGAACTGCACCTCGATCTGGGACCTGCTCCTCGACCTGGGGAACTGAACCTCGACCTGGGAACTGCTCTTTGAATGGGGAACGGCTCCTCGACCTGGGGAACTGCTCTTCGACCTGAGGGAACTGCTCCTTGACCTGGGGACCTGCACCTCGACCTGGGAAACTGCACCACGACCTGGGAACTGCTCCTCGACCTGGGAACTGCTCCTCGACCTGGGGAACTGCTCCTCGACCTGGGGAACGGCTCCTCGACCTGGGAACTGCTCCTTGACCTGGGAACAGCACCTCGACCTGGGAACTGCTCCTCGACCTGAGGAACTGCTCCTTGACCTGGGAACTGCTCCTCGACCTGGGAACTGCTCCTCGACCTGGGGAACTGCACCTCGACCTGGGGACTGAACCTCGACCTGGGGACTGAACCTCGACCTGGGGAACTGCACCTCGACCTGGGAACTGAACCTCGACCTGGGAACTGAACCTCAACCTGGGAAACTGCTACTTGAGCTGGGAAACTGAACCTCGACCTGGGGAACTGCTCCTTGACCTGGGAAACTGCTCTTCGACCTGGGGAACTGCTCCTCGACCTGAGGAACTGCTCCTTGACCTGGGAAACTGCTCTTCGACCTGGGGAACTGCTCCTCGACCTGAGGAACTGCTCCTCGACCTGGGGAACTGCTCCTTGACCTGGGGACCTGCACCTCGACCTGGGAAACTGCACCACGACCTGGGAACTGCTCCTCGACGTGGGAACTGCTCCTCGACCTGGGGAACTGCTCCTCGACCTGGGGAACGGCTCCTCGACCTGGGAACTGCTCCTTGACCTAGGAACTGCACCTCGACCTGGGAACTGCTCCTCAACCTGGGGAACCGCTCCTTGACCTGGGAACTGCTCCTCGACCTGGGGACTGAACCTCGACCTGGGAACTGCTCCTCGACCTGGGAACTGCACCTCGACCTGGGAAACTGCACCTTGACCTGGGGAACTACACCTTGAGCTGGGGAACAGCACCTCGACCTGGGGACTGCTCCTCGACCTGGGGAACTGCTCTTCGACCTGGGAACTGCACCTCGACCTGGGGAATGCTCCTCGACCTGGGGTACTGCTCCTCGACCTGGGGAACTGCTACTCGACCTGGGGAACTGCTCCTCGACCTGGGGAACTGCTCTTCGACCTGGGGAACTGCTCTTCGACCTGGGAAACTGCTCCTCGACCTGGGAACTGCTTCTTGACCTGGGGAACAGCTCCTCGACCTGGGGAACTGCTCCTTGACCTGGGGAACTGCTCCTCGACCTGGGGAACGGCTCCTCGACCTGGGAACTGCTCCTTGACCTGGGGACTGAACCTCGACCTGGGGAACTGCTCCTCGACGTGGGGAACTGCTCCTCGACCTGGGAACTGCTCCTCGACCTGGGAACTGCTCCTCGACCTGGGGAACTGCTCCTCGACCTGGGGAACTGCTCTTCGACCTGGGAACTGCTCCTCGACCTGGGAACTGCTCTTTGACCTGGGAACTGCTCCTCGACCTGGGAACTGCTCCTCGACCTGGGAACTGCTCCTCGAACTGGGAACTGCTCCTTGACCTGGGGAACTGCACCTCGACCTGGGGAACTGCTCCTCGACCTGGGAACTGCTCCTTGACCTGGTGAATTGCTCCTTGACCTGGGGAACTGCTCCTCGACCTGGGGAACTGCTCCTCGACCTGGGGAATAGCTCCTCGACCTGGGAACTGCTCCTTGACCTGGGGAACTGCTCCTCGACCTGGGAAACTGCTACTTGAGCTGGGAAACTGAACCTCGACCTGGGGAGCTGCTCCTCGACATGGGGAACTGCTCCTTGACCTGGGGAACTGCTCCTTGACCTGGGGAACGGCTCCTCGACCTGGGAAACTGCTCTTCGACCTGGGGAACTGCTCCTCGACCTGAGGAACTGCTCCTCGACCTGGGGAACTGCTCCTTGACCTGGGGACCTGCACCTCGACCTGGGAAACTGCACCACGACCTGCGAACTGCTCCTCGACGTGGGAACTGCTCCTCGACCTGGGGAACTGCTCCTCGACCTGGGGAACGGCTCCTCGACCTGGGAACTGCTCCTTGACCTAGGAACTGAACCTCGACCTGGGAACTGCTCCTCGACCTGGGGAACTGCTCCTTGACCTGGGAACTGCTCCTCGACCTGGGGAACTGCACCTCGACCTGGGGAACTGCTCCTTGACCTGGGAACTGCTCCTCGACCTGGGAACTGCTCCTCGACCTGGGGAACTGCACCTCGACCTGGGAACTGCTCCTCGACCTGGGGAACTGCACCTCGACCTGGGGACTGAACCTCGACCTGGGAACTGCTCCTCGACCTGGGAACTGCACCTCGACCTGGGAAACTGCACCTCGACCTGGGGAACTGCTCTTCGACCTGTGGAACTGCTGCTCGACCTGGGGAACTGCTGCTCGACCTGGGGAACTGCACCTTGACCTGGGGAACTGCACCTTGACCTGGGGAACTACACCTTGACCTGGGGAACAGCACCTCGACCTGGGGACTGCTCCTCGACCTGGGGAACTGCTCTTCGACCTGGGAACTGCACCTCGACCTGGGGAATGCTCCTCGACCTGGGGTACTGCTCCTCGACCTGGGGAACTGCTACTCGACCTGGAGAACTGCTCCTCGACCTGGGGAACTGCTCTTCGACCTGGGAAACTGCTCCTCGACCTGGGAACTGCTTCTTGACCTGGGGAACAGCTCCTCGACCTGGGGAACTGCTCCTTGACCTGGGGAACTGCTCCTCGACCTGGGGAACGGCTCCTCGACCTGGGAACTGCTCCTTGACCTGGGGACTGAACCTCGACCTGGGGAACTGCTCCTCGACCTAGGGAACTGCTCCTCGACCTGGGAACTGCTCCTCGACCTGGGAACTGCTCCTCGACCTGGGGAACTGCTCCTCGACCTGGGGAACTGCTCTTCGACCTGGGAACTGCTCCTCGACCTGGGAACTGCTCTTTGACCTGGGAACTGCTCCTCGACCTGGGAACTGCTCCTCGACCTGGGAACTGCTCCTCGACCTGGGAACTGCTCCTTGACCTGGGGAACTGCACCTCGACCTGGGAACTGCTCCTTGACCTGGGGAACTGCACCTCGACCTGGGGAACTGCTCCTCGACCTGGGAACTGCTCCTTGACCTGGTGAATTGCTCCTTGACCTGGGGAACTGCTCCTCGACCTGGGGAACTGCTCCTCAACCTGGGGAAGTGCACCTCGACCTGGGGAACTGCTCCTCGACCTGGGGAACTGCTCCTCGACCTGGGGAACTGCTCCTCGACCTGGGAAACTGCTCCTTGACCTGGGAACTGCTCCTCAGAGGCTTGTAGGGCTGGAAGATGTTACAGAGATAGGGAGGGGCGAGAGTCCATGGAGACTAAAGCAGCAAATTTGAAAAATATTGTGCCTCAAAGACAATTCCCAAAAAACAATCAATAGAAATTTGAGAAACATGGGACAATATTTGATAAAAACTCTATACTAGACAGGTAGCTATAAACATTACAACAGATAGACAATGCCTGTGCAACAATAAGGGCTCTCTCAGCCCATGTAACTCCCCATACCAGGAGCAAACCCGGGTCAGTCCACAGAACCGTGCCAGTCGATCATTCACATCGTGCCTGCGACTTTAATGCTGGCAAGCATTCTCAAAGGAAATGCGGAACGGAAGTGTAGTTGGGCATGGCACAGCCCCCTGCCCTCCTGATCCTGCGATTCACCCTGTGCCTGTTCACCTGGCTCTCGGAACAGCACAGGCAGAATCTATCCCGAGGACCACAGCTGGCTGGGATCACCGAGGGCCCCGTCTGAAAACGCCGGTTGTTTATAGTTAGAACCTGTACTAGAATCGGGAACTTGTCTGCGTCACCAACGACAATGAAGAAATTACTCCTCGTGACCAATCTCTCCTGTCCCCTCTACCTTAGCGTCTGGAGTCTGTGTCCCATTTTCAAATGAAACAATAAGCAAATTAAAAGGATGGGAAATCAAACGCTAGCTGGGATCTGGCTGTAGGTGTCAAAAGCACTTCTTTGTGCAGCTCCTGTGTTACAGTTTGGAAATAAAAAATCAAATTGACTGCAAAATTTGGGACTGCTTATCAAGTTGTCAGGCTTTATTAAGAGTAACATTCACAGGGCTTAACATAAATGAAAGTTTTTTTAATAACCGCTGTCATCGTGTATCTCATACATTAATTTGTTTTGTCATTGTTGCTGTTTATTAAGGTTTCAAGTCATAAAAATGTATGGGCTCAGAACAGTGATTTGTATCATTAATAATAGATGTCAATTTATGCACACTGTTTGCTGATTCTCCATTCTCATACACTTTAACTGTTTCTCTGCTGTGCGCAGCCCCACCAACGCCACATCTCCACAGACTGAGCCACCTCCCAATGGCACTACAGTACTACCACATGGTCGAGAGACTCTGTCCACCCTGCCCCTTTACTTAGGGCCTAAAGCAGGCTTCCTGTTCCATGGGCCTCTATTTACAGCATGCCCGACTGGGATTTGACCCGCGCTGGGATTCAGTCTCCTTGTTCTCCTCCCCGCACAAACAATGCAAGGGAAACAGCAGACAGGGTTCATAGAACGATACGGCACTGAAGGAGGCCATTCAACACATCGTGCCTGTTCCAGCTCTGTGAAGAAGCTCTCCAAATAGTCCCACTCCCCTGCTCTTTCCCCATGGCCCTGTAAATGTCTCCTTTTCAAATATTTATCCAATTCCTCTTTTGAAAGTTACTATTGAATCTGCGCATTCCAGATCACAACAACTCGCTGCATAAAAAATGTCTCCTCATCTCCCCTCTGCTTCTTTTGCTGATTATCTTCAATCTGTGTCCTCTGATTACTCACCCTCCTGCCACTGGAAAGTTTCTCACCATCTACTCGATCAAAAGCCCTTATAATTTTGAAGGGTTATTCCAGCTCCCACACAGTGAGTAAAAGGCCCTGGTGCTTCCTTGAAATAATGTCATGTGATAAGGTCACTGACTGCAACTCTGAAGATACTTAAGTGCGGGTTTGGTGAAATTGGCAGTGCTCGCCTCACGGTGTGGGCTTCAGCCCCATTCTAGGATTTGATAACAGGTTTGAATGGTGGCATCTTTGCCAGCCTTTGGATGAGAGCTTGAACCGAGGCCCCATCTGCTTGTTCAGGTGGATGTTAAAGATCTCACGCCACTATTCAAAGATGACCGGGGAGTTCTCCTGATGTCCGCATCACTGTTCATCCATCAACCCAAAAGAGCTGAAGTGATCGCTTGATGCATGCCTGATGGGGCTCACATTTAACAGTTAATGCACTTCAAAGTAACTCATTGGATATTAAACCCTTCTAGATCTTTCTGGGAGACCTTATCAGGTGCTATATACCTTAAACTTTAAACATTCACTCCCTCCACCACCGGTGCACCGTGGCTGCAGTGTGTACCATCTACAAGATACACTGCAGCTTCTTCAGCAGCACCTCCCAAACCCGCGACCTCGTCCACCTAGAAGGACAAGGGCAGCAGGCGCAGGGGAACACCACCACCTCCAAGTTCCCCTCCAAGTCACACACCATCCTGACTTGGAAATATATCGCCATTCCTTCATCGTCGCTGGGTCAAAATCCTGGAACTTCCTCCCTAACAGCACCATGGGAGTACCTTGACCACACGGACTGCAGCGGTTCAAGAAGGCGTCTCACCACCAGCTTCTTGAGGGCAATTAGGAACGGGCAATAAACGCCCACATCCCATGAACAAATAAAAAAAAATAAGCACAAGTCCTTTACCTTACTCCTTCCACCAGCACTCTTTCTCTCACTTTATAAGGCTTAGAGAGGATTCTGAACCCTGCCATTCAGTGAGTTGGATAGCTCAACGTCTAGCTACTTATATCAGGAAGGAGACAAAAGTTTGAGGTCCATTTCAGGAGAGCATTAGAGACATTCTTTATAGAATGGTGAAATTACTCAGATGGCACAGGTCACCAGATGCTGCCTGGAAGGATCCAGTTGCAAAGAAATTCATGGCAGTGGCGACTTTGGTACAGACAGTGCCATTCCCCCAGTAGAAATGGGTTGTAGGTGATCAGTCATCAGTTGATGCATCTCAGAACTCTCCTTGGGGAAGGATAGCTTTCTGAGGCATTGGTGGTCAGAAAAGTCCAAATAAGATCTTCTTGGTCTGTAAACCCTGGTGAGTGGGTATCTTCACGTAGCGAACAAGAGTCTACTGTGTTGCCTCACTATAAGACCCTCCAATCTAACCTCTTCCATCTCTTCATCCACCTTCCCTTTAAAACATAGGAAAATTGTGTTTCCCATAGGGAAAATCTAGGTACCTAGTCCAGAACTCTCTGCAGAGCTGAATAAACAGGAGAGGAAAAGTCCCACCAGCCCCTCCAGAGCACCAGTGGACCTGCAGGCAAAGGAACACCAACCTTCTGCTCCCCTCAATGGCCTCCTCAACACAGTACCCACCTGAGGGACAGCGCTGTGGCACCTGTACCTTCGCTCATAGCGGCGGTAAGAATTGGGGGATGAGTTTGGGGCAGAAATTGGAAGAAACTTGGCTATATAGGAGATATATAGTAAAGGAGACTGAGCGGTGATCTGATTAATATGATAAAGAGATTTAATAGGGTAGATAGAGAGAAACTATTTCCTCTGGTGGGGGAATCTAGAACAAATTAGAGCCAGGCCGTTCAGGAGTGAAATCAGGAAACACTTTTCACACAAAGGGTGGTGGAAATCTGGAACCCTCTCCCCAAAAGTCTGTGGATGCTAGGAGACAATTGGCGCTTTCAAGACTGAGATCAAAGATTTTTCTCAGATAAACCTCTGCACCAAGTGACTTCTCATCCCAGCCCCCTCGACCTCACCATCTCACAAGGCCTCGTTACTCCCATTGTGTCAATCACAGATAAGGCCATCACTGATCACTTCATTTTATCGCTCTCCACCCACATCCCCCTCCCATCTCCCAACCCCACTTCCTTTTGTGTCTGCCCCTGGAAAAACCTCTCCCCCAACTCACTTACAACTGCACTTTGAAAATCCCAACTGTCTAGCCTTTGGCCTTCCATTCACCACAATATTACTGCAGCTACCGATCTTCTCAACCACACCCTCACCTCCACCTTTGATGCCCTTGTCCCCAGTAAAACCATTCCTCTCTCTCACCCTGGCTGTTCTCCCAGGTATGGGTCTCATCTCCACTCCCTTAAGTCCAAGGGACACAGACTTGAACGTCTGTGGCGGACAACAGGTTTAGCCATTCATCGGCAGATTTGGTTGGACCACATAAAGCACTATCGGGTCCTGCTCTCCTCGGCCAAAACTGCTCACTGTTCCAGGATCATCCTGGAATGCAAAGATAACGCCCGGCTTCTCTTCTCCACTACAAACCATCTTCTTAAACCCCTCTCCCCTGCCCCATTCACCCTCACCTCCAACAACAAGTGCGAGGAGCTCATGGACTTTTTGTCACTAAGATTAAGACCATCCGTTCAGCTGCCTCTGCCGCTTCCCTCCCTTCCCCTAGCCCACTGGGCCAAACTTCATCTAGAGTTCCCCCCTGCCCTCGCCCTGAACTTGCACCTTTCTCCAGTTTCTCTCCTATCTCCCATCATGCCCTCTCCAAGCTCATCTTGTCCATGAGACCCAACTCCTGCTCCCTCGACCCTATTCCCACTAAACTGATGACCACCAAACTTCCCTTCCTGGCCCCCATGTTAGCTGATATTGTTAACGGTTCCCTCTCCTCAGGTACTGTCCTCCTCCCTTTCAAATCTGCCGTCATCACCCCTCTCCTCAAAAAACCCACCCTGACCTCTCTGTCCTTGCAAACTATCGCCCCATCTCCAACCTCCCTTACCTCTACAAAGTCCTTGAACCTGTTGTCACCTCTCAAGTCCATGGCCATCTTCTTGGAACTCCATGTTTGAATCCCTCCATCAGGTTTCCGCCCCTGCCACAGTACCGAAACGACTCTCATCTTTCTTGAGCTGTCTGCAGCCTTTGCAAAGTTGACCACTCCATCCTCCTCCAACGCCTCTCCTCCGTCGTCCAGCTGGGTGAGACTGCACTCACCTGGTTCCACTTTTTTTCTATCCAGTCCTAGCCAGAGAATAACTTCCAGTGGCTTCTCTTCCCACTCCTGCATCGTTACCTCTGGAGTCCCTCAAGGATCTATCCCTGGCCCTCTCCTATATCTCATCTACATGCTGCCCCTTGGCAACATCATCTGAAAACACATCAGTTTCCACATGTACGCTGACGACACCCAGCTCTACCTCACCACCACTTCTCTTGACCCCCTCCACTGCCTCTAAATTGTCGGACTGCTTGTCCGACATCCAGTACTGGATGAGCAGAAATTTGCTCCAACTAAATATTGGGAAGACTGAAGCCCTTTGTCTTCAGTCCCCACCACAAACTCCGTTCCCCAGTCACCGACTCCATCCCTCTCCCTGGCCCCTGTCTGAGGCTGAACCAGGCTGTTCGCAACCTTGGTGTCATATTTGACCCCGAGATGAGCTTCCGACCATATTTCCGCACCATCACAAAGACCGCCTACTTCCACCACCGTAACATCGCCCGTCTCCGCCCTTGCCTCAGCTCATCCGCTGCTGAAACCCTCATCCATGCTTTTGTTACCTCTAGATTTGACTATTCCAATGCTCTCCTGGCCGGCCTCCCATCTTCCGTCCTACATAAAATCGAGTAGATGCGAAACACTGCTGCCTGTACCCTAACTCTCGCCAAGTCTTGTTCACTCATTAACGCTGTGCTCGCTGAGCTATATTGGCTCTCGGTTCCACAACACCTCAATTTTACAATTGTTTTCCTTGTATTCAAATCACTCCATGGACTCGCCCCTCCCTATCTCTGTAACCTCCTCCAGCCCCACAAGCAACGTTCCTTTTAAGCTGCAAAGCCGTGCAGCCGCGCAGCGCTCCAGGAAACCCGCGCAGCCGGCTTGGCAATGCAAAAACCACATGTGGCATATTTTGAATGGCCCGCGTGGTCCCAAAAAGAATTAGAGGGAACATTGCCTACAAGCCTTCAAGATCGCTGCGCTCCTCCAACTCTGGCCTCTGGCGCGTCCCTGATGTTAATCGCTCCACCATTGGCCGGTGTGCCTTCAGCTGCCTGGGCCCTAAGCTCTGGAATTCCCTCCCTAAACCTTTCTGCCTCTCTGTTAAACGCGCTATGTTAATGCAAGTTGTTGTTGTTGAAGGCCATTCAAGGAAAGTCAGATGAGGTCAGAGTGGGGTCACATCATCCAGTCATAACATCCAGCAAGGCACATTAAACAGCCGATTATAGCCTGACCTTGCGACAATCATCTCCTTATATACATAAATAACTATTAAACAAGTAACCAGTTGGTAGGCCAACTCGTGCTCGATATTATAAACTAAATATGTGTCTCCTTTGATTTGCTGCCTGTTTTGGGGAGAGCTGATGAAAATGGAGATGACCTATCACCTCACCACCGCCGGGTATAAAAAATAATCACCACTATTGTCCTCAAGAAAAACCCTATTGCCCGTTAACCCCAACTGAAACCCACCCGACTGCATCACAAAGGAGTCAAGTGGGTGTGGCCAACCATCCCATTCTATTTCATAGGAACAGGAGGAGGCCATTCAGCCCCCTCGGGCCTGTTACACTGGACCGGGAGGAGGCCATTCAGACCCTCGAGCCTGTCACATCGGAACAGGAGGAGGCCATTCAGCCCCTCGAGCCTGTTACACTGGACCGGGAGGAGGCCATCCAGCCCCTCGAGCCTGTTACACAGGAACAGGAGGAGGTCATTCAGCCCCTCGAGCCTGTTACACAGGAACAGGAGAGGGCCATTCAGCCCATCGAGCCTGGTACACAGGAACAGGAGGAGGCTATTCAGCCACTCGAGCCTGTTACACTGGACCGGGAGGAGGCCATTCAGCCCCTCGAGCCTGTTACACAGGAACAGGTGGAGGCCATTCAGCCTCTCGAGCCTGTTACACTGGACCGGGAGGAGGCCATTCAGCCCCTCGAGCCTGTTACACAGGAACAGGAGGAGGCCATTCAGCCCCTCGAGCCTGTTACACAGGAACAGGAGAGGGCCATTCAGCCCCTCGAGCCTGTTACACTGGACCGGGAGGAGGCCATTCAGACTCTCGAGCCTGTCACATAGGAACAGGAGGAGGCCATTCAGCCCCTCGAGCCTGTTACACTGGACCGGGAGGAGGCAATTCAGCCCCTCGAGCCTGGTACACAGGAAAAGGAGGAGGCCATTCAGCCCCTCGAGCCTGTTACACAGGAACAGGAGGAGGCCATTCAGCCCCTCGGGCCTGTTACACAGGAACAGGAGGAGGACATTCAGCCCCTCGAGCCTGGTACACAGGAACAGGAGGAGGCCATTCAGCCCCTCGGGCCTGTTACACAGGAACAGGGGGAGGCCATTCAGCCCCTCGAGCCTGTTACACAGGAACAGGAGGAGGCCATTCAGCGCCTCGAGCCTGTTACACAGGTACGGGAGGAGGCCATTCAGCCCCTCGAGCCTGTTACACAGGAACAGGAGGAGGCCATTCAGTCCCTCAAGTCTGTTACACAGGAACAGGAGGAGGCCATTCAGTCCCTCGAGTCTGTTACACAGGAACAGGAAGAGGCCATTCAGCCCCTCGAGTCTGTTACACAGGAACAGGAGGAGGCCATTCAGCCCCTCGAGTCTGTTACACAGGAACAGGAGGAGGCCATTCAGCCCCTCGAGTCTGTTACACAGGAACAGGAGAGGGCCATTCAACCTATCGAGTCTGTTACACAGGAACAGGAGGAGGCCATTCAGCCCCTCGAGTCTGTTACACAGGAACAGGAGGAGGCCATTCAGCCCCTCGAGTCTGTTACACAGGAATGGGAGAGGGCCATTCAGTCCCTCGAGTCTATTACACAGGAACAGGAGGCGGCCATTCAGCCCCTCAAGTCTGTTACACAGGAACAGGAGGCGGCCATTCAGCCCCTTGAGTCTGTTACATAGGAACAGGATGGAGTCCATTCAGCCCCTCGAGTCTGTTACACAGGAACAGGAGGAGGCCATTCAGCCCCTCGAGTCTGTTACACAGGAACAGGAGAGGGCCATTCAACCTATCGAGTCTGTTACACAGGAACAGGAGGAGGCCATTCAGCCCCTCGAGTATTTTACACAGGAACAGGAGGAGGCCATTCAGCCCCTCGGGCCTGTTACATAGGAACAGGAAGGAGGCCATTCAGCCCCTCGAGTCTGTTACACAGGAACAGGAGGAGGCCATTCAGCCCCGCGAGCCTGTTACACAGGAACAGGAGGAGGCCATTCAGCCCCTCAAGTGTGTTACAGAGGAACAGGAGGAGGCCATTCAGCCCCTCAAGTGTGTTACAGAGGAACAGGAGGAGGCCATTCAGCCCCTCAAGTGTGTTACACAGGAACAGGAGGAGCCCTTAAGCCTGCTCCGCCATTCAATCAGATCAGGGCTGATCAGTACCGCAACCCCATTTACCCACCTTTGCAAATATTCCTTGGTGCCCACAAACACAACAACAACTTTTATTTTAATAGCATCTTTAACGTAGTAAAATATCCCAAGGCACTTCACAGGAGCGTTATCATTCAAAATTTGACACTGAGCAACAGAAGTAGATATTAGGACAGGTGACAGAGGTAGGTTTTAAGGCGCATTTTAAAGGAGGAGGGAGAGGTAGCGAGGCGGGGAGGTTTATGGACAGAATTCCAGAGTTTGAGGGGCGAGGCAGCTGAAGGCACAGCGGCCAGTGGTGGGGTGAGGGGAGTGGGGCCTTGGTGAATTATTCAGGGTGGGCTCCCGGTGTTGTAAGGAGACCACCCGGTGGGGGATCTGGTGCTGCTGCAGCATTAAAATGGCTGCAGTTTTAAAGGGGCAGGCCAGCCACATTCTGTCAGCAACAACTTCTGTCACTGCAACGAGACCCAAACCTACAGCTACCCTTCAGTGAGGGTTCCTGTGAGAAATTCAGCAAAGGAGCACCTAGCTTTTTGACACCGATGGAAGGAGCTGGTAGTGAGTGCAGCCTCCAGCAAAGCCCGCTCAGCTCCTCAAACCCACATATAGCTCACTGACCTCACCAGTTAGCCGAGTGATAAAGAGGCAGTCACATTCTCAAACCAGTGCAATGGTAGAAGCAGCTTTCACATTTCCTGCTACATTGTCCTCCCTGTCTTAAACATCTGACAAGGGACCGAGATCCTTCCCTCACACTCGTTCCTCCACTCACAGCCCAACTTGAAGGCAACCAGTGTCAGATGGGATGTACACGCTCATTCCCGGCCCTATTCTCACCCACACCTGGGTTGCGTTCCATAAGATGGCACACAGAGTGCTTGCACTCTCTCTACATTCGTCTACACCCAAGGGGAGCAATGTGTCCACTCAGTGTGGTACAGCAGTTAGCCCCTCAGAGCTTCCAGTAATTGGGATTTTACAAATGGATCCAGAGCCCGGGATGGGCAGGGGAAGAATCGACCAGGGTTATGACACAATAGCCACTGCAATATTGAATTTGCATATTAGACAAGGACAGGATCGGGCTTGGCGGTGATGCCCTCCACAGTTCAACAGCCAGCCAACAATCAGCATCTAGGCTCAGACATGAAGCACTTGGGCAAGTTACCAGAGAGTGGCCAGCGGCAACAAGAGTCAGCGCTTGCTATAATGGAAACGGGGAAATTAGGAAACAAGAAAGAGCAAACCAGGTGACTGACAGCACTATTACACAGTCTGATCCCAAGACCCACCAGAATTTAGGAACATAGGAACAGGAGGAGGCCACTCAGCCCTTCGAGCCTGTTATGCCATTCAATTAGATCATGGCTGATCTGTACCTCAACTCCATCTACCCATCTTTGCTCCGTTTCCCTTTGATACCCTCACCCAATAACAATCTATCGCTCTTAATATTGAAAGCTCCATTTGACCCCCAGCATCCACAGCCTTTTGGAGAGAGAGTTCCAGATTTCTACTACCCTTTGTGTGAAGAAGTGTTTCCTGAGTTCACTCTAATTTTAAGATTATGTCCCCTTGTTCTGGACTCCAACAGAGGAAATAGTTTCTGTCTATCTATCCTATCAAATTGTTTTAACATTTTAAATCACTCAAACTTCTCTGTAAATATGTATAAAGATTACACTGCCTTAATTTTGCAATGTGGTAAAACAGGACTGTAATATTTCTAAATAAATTGCCATGTGCTGAGTTTGGGCCGAAATTGACTCAGTATCTGGGAATTGGCTGGAGGGTTAAAGCTGAACAGTCCGCGACTTTATGAGGTATGAGTGAATCGAAGGATTTCTCCAAGCACTCAATCTCACACATTCATAACAAGAGTTAATACAAGATTAATACAACTCCCTACCTAACAGCACTGTGGGAGTACCTTCACCACACGGACTGCAGCGGTTCAAGAAGGCGGCTCACCACCACCTTCTCAAAGGCAATTAAGGATGGGCAATAAATGCTGGCCTTGCCAGCGACGCCCAGATACCATAACCGAATTTTTTTTTAAATTCAGAAACAGAATGTAAAAATTACTGCCCTGATCACAAGGATCTCACACCATCACAGGGCCTTGATCACAAGCGCCTCGCATCTTTAAAGAGCCCTGATCACAAGTGTCTCACACCACTAAAGGGCCCTGATCACGAGGGGTCTCACACCATCGCAAATCCCTGATCACAAGGGTTCTAAAACCAGCACAGAGCCCTGATCACAAGTGTCTCACACATCAAAGAGTCCTGATCACAAGTGTCTCGCAACATCCCGGCTGTCGTGCTGAAGACTTGTGCTCCAGAACTAGCCGCCCCTCTGGCCAAGCTGTTCCAGTACAGCTACAACACTGGCATCTATCCGACAATGTGGAAAACTGCCCAGGTATGTCCTGTCCACAAAAAGCAGAACAAATCCAATCCAGCCAATTACCGCCCTATCAGTCTACTCTCAATCATCAGCAAAGTGATGGAAGGTGTCATCGACAGTGCTATCAAGCAGCACTTACTCACCAATAACCTGCTCACTGATGCCCAGTTTGGGTTCCGCCAAGATCACTCTGCTCCAGACTTCATTACAGCCTTGGTGCAAACTTGGACAAAGGAGCTGAATTCCAGAGGGGAGGTGAGAGTGACTGCCCTTGACATCAAGGCAGCATTTGACCGAGTGTGTCATCAAGGAGCCCTAGTAAAACTGAAGTCAATGGGAATCAGGGGAAAAACTCTTCACTGGTTGGAGTCATACCTAGCACAAAGGAAGATGGTTGTGGTGGTTGGTGGTCAATCATTTCAGCCCCAGGACATCACTGCAGGAGTTCCTCAGGGCTGTGTCCAAGGCCCAACCAACTTCAACTGCTTCATCAATGACCTTCCCTCCAAAATAAGGTCAGAAATGGGGATGTTCGCTGATGATTGCACAGTGTTCAGCGCCATTCACAACTCCTCAGATAATGAAGCAGTCCATGCCTGCATGCAACAAGACCTTGACGACGTTTAGGTTTGGGCTGATAAGTGGCAGGTAACATTCGCGCCACAGAAGTGCCAGGCAATGACTATCTCCAACAAGCGAGAGTCTAACCACCGCCCCTTGACATTCAACAGCATTACCATCGCTGAATCCCCCACCACCAACATCCTGGGGGTCACCATTGACCAGAAACGTAACTGAACCAGCCACATAAATACTGTGGCAACAAGAGCAGGTCAGAGGCTCGGTATTCTGTGGCGAGTGTCTCACCTCCTGACTCCCCAAAGCCTTTCCACCATCTACCAGGCACAAGTCAGGAGTGTGATGGAATATTCTCCACTTGCCTCAATGAGTGCAGCTCCAACAACACTCAAGAAGCTCAACACCATCCAGGACAAAGCAGCCCGCTTGATTGACATCCCATCCACCACCTTAAACATTCACTCCCTCCACCCCCAGCGTACCGTGGCTGCAGTGTGTACCATCTACAAGATGCACTGCAGCAACTCGCCAAGGCTTCTTTGACAGCACTTCCGAAACCCGCGACTTCTACCACCTAGAAGGACAAGGGCAGCAGGCGCATGGGAACACCACCACCTCCAAGTTCCCCTCCAAGTCACACACCATCCTTACTTGGAAGTATATCGCCGTTCCTTCATCGTCGCTGGGTCAGAATCCTGGAACTGACTCCCTAACAGCACTGTAGGAGTACCTTCACCTCACGGACTGCAGAGGTTCAGGAAGACGTCTCACCACCACCTTCTCAAGGGCAATTAGGGATGGGCATTAAATGCCAGCCTTGCCAGTGACGCCCACATCCCATGAACGAATAAAAAAAACATCAATGAGCCCTGATCACAAGGGGTCTTGCACCACTAAAGGGCCCTGATCACAAGGGGACTTACACCACTAAAGGGCCCTGATCACAAGGGGTCTTGCACCACTAAAGGGCCCTGATCACAAGGGGTCTCGTAGCACTAAAGGGCCCTGATCACAAGTGGTCTTGCACCATCACAAATCCCTGATCACAAGGGATCTCACACTATAATAGAGCACTGCTCACAAGATGTTTTGCACCTTCACAGTTCTCGCAACTTTGAAGCAAGTAAAATTTTGATCGGATTTCTCCTCTGAGGCCGTGTTTGGAATGCAGCTGCGACTGATGTGATGAACACCTCCTGGCACTGCTGGTAGTGGGGTCTGAGTGTGAGTGGTCTCAATCCAACGACAGGACTGCTTCGGGGGCACAGCACAGAACGACAGAATTCAGCACTAATTGGTAACTTTTGGTTTAGCTGAGTTGTAGTTTGGTGAGCAGTGTGGTGTACCACACCCCGGGGTAGATGGTCAGCCCCTCATCCTGCCCCAGGAGGCTGTGGGGTCAGCTCCCATCCTCACTTACGACAGAATTCCTCATTCCTTCAAGTGCAGGGAAAATGCAAAGGTGTTTGTAAAGAATGAGTTGCACCTTGGGACTGGGGCAAAGGTTCCATCAAAATGATATGTGGAGGGAGAAAAGGTCAGCTGGTTGTGTTTATCAGGGACCATCAATGTGTGGAGGAGTCTAGATCGAGGGACCTGTGGCTGAGGAATGTCACCAGATGTAGCCAAGCAGTGTGCTGCATTTAACTACTGATGTGCACTCTCCCTTTTTTAGAAGTTGTGTGACAGACTATCAATCCTGCTCTCACCTCGAGCCTCCAACCTACATCCTTCCCCTTCTTGTCAGTCTGTCTCTCTCTCTTCAAACTATTCCTCTCATTATTTCCTGCTTCTTCTCCAGGATTTGAAAACCATCACCTGATCCCACTTCCACCTTTATTCAGTGTTTGACCTCCAACAATTTGCCCAGATAATGTACCCAGAGTATGAATTTTGACAGGCTATTCGACAGTGGAGGGGGATTGGAGCCTGTCCTCATTTGATATGTCGGTACACAGAAGCACACGCACTCACAGTCTCACAGTCACACACAGTCACACAATCATACTCACAGCCACACACACACACACACACACTCATACACACACTCGCGCTCATCGACTCACAGGCACACGCACTCACACAGACACACACAGTCACACACTCAGACTCAGACTCAAAGACCCACACACTGACATAGACACACTCACACAGACACACTCACACAGACACATTCACACAGACACACTCACAAAGACACACTCACAAAGACACACTCACACAGACACACTCACACAGACACACTCACAAAGACACACTCACAAAGACACACTCACACAGACACATTCACACAGACACACTCACACAGACACATTCACACAGACACACTCACAAAGAGACACTCACACAGACACATTCACACAGACACATTCACACAGACACATTCACACAGACACACTCACAAAGACACACACAAAGACACATTCACAAAGACACACTCACAAAGAGACACTCACAAAGAGACACTCACACAGACACATTCACACAGACACATTCACACAGACACACTCACAAAGAGACACTCACAAAGAGACATTCACACAGACACATTCACACAGACACACTCACAAAGAGACACTCACAAAGAGACATTCACACAGACACATTCACACAGACACACTCACACAGACACACTCACAAAAACACACTCACACAGACACACTCACACAGACACATTCACACAGACACACTCACACAGACACATTCACACAGACACACTCACACAGACATACTCACACAGACACATTCACACAGACACACTCACACAGACACACTCACAAAAACACACTCACACAGACACATTCACACAGACACACTCACACAGACACATTCACACAGACACACTCACACTCACACAGACACACTCACACAGACACACTCACACAGACACACTCACAAAAACACACTCACACAGACACATTCACACAGACACACTCACACAGACACACTCACACAGACACACTCACACAGACATGCACGCTCACATTCCACAGAAACCACAAGTAGGAACAGCAACAGGAATCCTGGATGTTTTACCCAGCCTCACCCAGGGCCACTGAGGGTAACTGTAGCATGCGAGTGGAGATCAAGACACTCAGCACAGAGCCTGAAGCATCGCTGGGATGCTCTCTCACTCTTAGTCTCAGCTCACAACTGAAGGCCTCAGGAGAGCAGCTCTGACTGCTTCCAACCCTGGTGGGTTCCCTGCACCTTTAGGCTTTGGCCCTTCACTCAGCACTTCCTCAACAGAAAGAAATGATTCTGGGTCCAAAACTGTTGAGCCTCAAATCCGACACTCCCAAAACTCTTGGTCTGCAGATTGTCCAGTGATGTGAACACAGTGGGGTGAGCTCGTGTGTGTCACAGAGTCAGCACGAGGAAATTACACTTTTCAACAACTGCACCACTTTACAGGAGAGCTTCCAATCTCACAGCATTTACTCAGCAGTGACCAGAGAAGCTGGGGTTGGAGCAGAGAAGGTTAAGGGGACATTTGATAGAGCTGTTCAAAATCATCAAGGGTTTTGATAGAGTAAATAAGGAGAAACTGTTTCCAGTGGCAGGAGGGTTGGTAACCAGAGGACACAGATTTAAGATAATCGGCAAAAGAACCAGAGGGGAGATGAGGAGAATATTTTTTACACAGCGTGTTGTTGTGATCTGGAATGCGCTGCCTGAAAAGCTGGTGGAAGCAGATTCAATAATAACTTTCAACAGGGAATTGTATAAATACTTGAAGGGGAAAGATTTGCAGGGCTATGGGGAAAGAGCAGGGCCAGTGGGACTAATTGGAGAGCTCTTTCAAAGAGCCGGCACAGGCACAATGGGCCGAATGGCCTCCTTCCGTTCTGCATCATTCTATGATTCTATGATTTTATCTCCGGAAAGCTCATCGAACTATGTCAATCCCCAGAGTTCCTGAACATTCAGAAACTGGCATTACCTGAAAAGGGCTTTCCTCCGTGTCTGGACAAGACAGAGGCTTCACATCACTGCCTTGTCTGACCGTAACCATAGCAACACCACATTATTAATTTGGTTTTACTTTAAACAAAGAGCCAAAAAATAAAGAAAACCCTCACTGTCAAAGGCTGCAAACGGAACCCGCCACCAATTCTCAGGCGGCGGACAGGCGTATCTTTCGGAGGGGCCTGCTCCTTTAAGATCTCCCTCACCTTGAAGTTCAGTTGAGCAGCACTTGCTGCTGTCAGGGCTGTTTTACATTTGATTCGCAGCAACTGGGGAATCTCTCCAGTGATATAGTGCCCTAACCCAGAGAGAGAGAGAGAGAGAGGGAGAAGGGTTGGAGGAGTCCAGGTACTAGAGCCACCATCTCTTGAACAATTTTAATTGAAAGTTCGATTAAAGAGAGAGAGAGAAGAGACAGACAGAGAGAGAGAGAGACGAAGCAGCAAGGCTGAGATAGGTGGGGAACACACTGCACGTATTACCACGACAACTTACCTCGCTTGAATGGCCGATTGAAGGAAGAGGAAGATGAAAAGTTTAGGGGACATCTCTGGCCTGGTTCGCAAGCTGGATCTCCTGCTGTCTCAACAAGTCACAGACTGGCTTCGAGTCGACTCACAGTCAACACAAACACGCGTGAATCGCCGGGAGAAGGGTTCTGACACACCACTGGCTGCCGTCCAGTATTCACCAGGGAAACCAAGTTTGCTTCAGACGGAATGTGTTGTTTTTCCTCCATATATTTCTTATAATCACAGCTTCTGGTTCCGGCTCGCTGCTTGGTGATATTTTTTTTAATGGTTTCTGCTTAAATTCCAATTTCACACTTTAAAACATTTCCTTCTGAAATCCCAGATCGCTTTAATTCTGCTCTGATCTCAGTGCTCATCAGTTTCCCACGCGAATTACAGCGAAGATCTGCATTCCCTCTCTCTCTCTCTCTCTAAGCACTCTTATCAGGAATGACCCGTCTCTCGGTGCTCTGCATCTCTCCGCCTGACGTTGTCTTCTGTGGGTTTTTTTTAAATGTCGCGATCCCGTCACTGAGATGCTTCCAGAAAATGCAGAGAGAGTACATGCGGTTTGTGGGCTGTCTGGAGAGCAGGCGCTGATCTCCAGCCCTCAGCGGAGGGGCTGCTTCCCCAGACCGGACCTGCCCACCAGGCGCTGCTCGCCTCACACTGCCCTGCCTGTTTCAGGGGAAATTGCAGCGTCCTTGTGAGTGTCAGCCGTGGACGGTCAGCCTCACTGGGACTGACCCCTGAGAGATTTGGCTGGGGCACCGTCCCTACAGCCCCTGCTGGCAAGGGTCCTGGGATCAGACCCAGCCCGAATCGCCACTATCCCAGCTCAGGACAGCCCAGCTGTGGTCAGTGATAGACTCAGGCCCGGGTCCTCAAAGGGCGGCTTGTCACTGAACACAAGAACAGAAGAATTAGGAGCAGGAGTAGGCCATACGGCCCCTCGAGCCTGCTCCGCCATTCAATAAGATCATGGCTAATCATCGATCTGAACTCCACTTTCCCGCCCGATCTCCATATCCCTTGATTCCCCTAGTGTCCAAATATTTGTCTAACTCAGCCTTGAATATACTCAAAGACTCAGCATCCACAGCCCTCTGGGGCAGAGAATTCCAAAGATTCACAACCCTCTCAGTGAAGAAATTCCTCCTCATCACAGTTTTAAAAGGCTGGCCCCTTATCCTGAGACTATGCCCCCTAGTTCCAGACTCTCCAGCCAGGGGAAACAACCTCTCAGCATCTACCCTGTTAATCCCTCTCAGAATCTTACATATTTCAATCAGATTAGTCTGTTTTTGCTTTGTGAACACACGGCATAATTTCACCAGTTAATGGACAGGAAATTGAGGGCCACAGGCAGCCAAATTTCAAATATGTGCTCCAGCCAGCAAGGCATCCTCCTGCGAGCTTGAGCAACGAAATCACCCGGCAACCTGAGACACACAAAATCACCCGGCAACCTGAGACACACAAAATCACCCGGCAACCTGATACCATTTACATCAAACACAATCATCATAATACTGGTATATCATAACACCCAGTGTCAGATCACACAGCGTCTATATAACACCCAGTGTCATATCACACAGCTTCTATATAACATCCAGTGTCATATCACACAGCTTCTATATAACACCCAGTGTCATATCACACAGCTTCTATATCATAACACCCAGTGTCATATCACACAGCTTCAATATAATAACACCCAGTGTCAGATCACACAGCTTCTATATAACACCCAGTGTCATATCACACAGCGTCTATATAACACACAGTGTCATATCACACAGCGTCTATATAACACCCAGTGTCATATCACACAGCGTCTATATAACACACAGTGTCATATCACACAGCGTCTATATAACACCCAGTGTCATATCACACAGCGTCTATATAACACACAGTGTCATATCACACAGCGTCTATATAACACCCAGTGTCATATCACACAGCTTCTATATAACACCCAGTGTCATATCACACAGCGTCTATATAACACCCAGTGTCATATCACACAGCGTCTATATAACACCCAGTGTCATATCACACAGCTTCTATATAACACCCAGTGTCATGTCACACAGCGTCTATATAACACCCAGTGTCATATCACACAGCGTCTATATAACACCCAGTGTCATATCACACAGCTTCTATATAACACCCAGTGTCATATCACATAGCTTCTATATAACACACAGTGTCATATCACACAGCTTCTATATAACACACAGTGTCATATCACACAGCGTCTATATAACACCCAGTGTCATATCACACAGCGTCTATATAACACCCAGTGTCATATCACACAGCGTCTATATAATAACACCCAGTGTCATATCACACAGCTTCTATATAACACACAGTGTCATATCACACAGCTTCTATATAACACCCAGTGTCATATCACACAGCGTCTATATAACACACAGTGTCATATCACACAGCGTCTATATAACACCCAGTGTCATATCATACAGCTTCTATATAATAACACCCAGTGTCATATCACACAGCTTCTATATAACACACAGTGTCATATCACACAGCGTCTATATAACACCCAGTGTCATATCACACAGCGTCTATATAACACACAGTGTCATATCACACAGCGTCTATATAACACCCAGTGTCATATCATACAGCTTCTATATAATAACACCCAGTGTCATATCACACAGCTTCTATATAACACACAGTGTCATATCACACAGCTTCAATATAACACCCAGTGTCATATCACACAGCGTCTATATAACACCCAGTGTCATATCACACAGCGTCTATATAACACACAGTGTCATATCACACAGCGTCTATATAACACCCAGTGTCATATCACACAGCGTCTATATAACACACAGTGTCATATCACACAGCGTCTATATAACACCCAGTGTCATATCACACAGCGTCTATATAACACACAGTGTCATATCACACAGCGTCTATATAACACCCAGTGTCATATCACACAGCTTCTATATAACACCCAGTGTCATATCACACAGCGTCTATATAACACCCAGTGTCATATCACACAGCGTCTATATAACACCCAGTGTCATATCACACAGCTTCTATATAACACCCAGTGTCATGTCACACAGCGTCTATATAACACCCAGTGTCATATCACACAGCGTCTATATAACACCCAGTGTCATATCACACAGCTTCTATATAACACCCAGTGTCATATCACATAGCTTCTATATAACACACAGTGTCATATCACACAGCTTCTATATAACACACAGTGTCATATCACACAGCGTCTATATAACACCCAGTGTCATATCACACAGCGTCTATATAACACCCAGTGTCATATCACACAGCGTCTATATAATAACACCCAGTGTCATATCACACAGCTTCTATATAACACACAGTGTCATATCACACAGCTTCTATATAACACCCAGTGTCATATCACACAGCGTCTATATAACACACAGTGTCATATCACACAGCGTCTATATAACACCCAGTGTCATATCATACAGCTTCTATATAATAACACCCAGTGTCATATCACACAGCTTCTATATAACACACAGTGTCATATCACACAGCTTCAATATAACACCCAGTGTCATATCACACAGCGTCTATATAACACCCAGTGTCATATCACACAGCGTCTATATAACACACAGTGTCATATCACACAGCGTCTATATAACACCCAGTGTCATATCACACAGCGTCTATATAACACACAGTGTCATATCACACAGCGTCTATATAACACCCAGTGTCATATCACACAGCGTCTATATAACACACAGTGTCATATCACACAGCGTCTATATAACACCCAGTGTCATATCACACAGCTTCTATATAACACCCAGTGTCATATCACACAGCGTCTATATAACACCCAGTGTCATATCACACAGCGTCTATATAACACCCAGTGTCATATCACACAGCTTCTATATAACACCCAGTGTCATGTCACACAGCGTCTATATAACACCCAGTGTCATATCACACAGCGTCTATATAACACCCAGTGTCATATCACACAGCTTCTATATAACACCCAGTGTCATATCACATAGCTTCTATATAACACACAGTGTCATATCACACAGCTTCTATATAACACACAGTGTCATATCACACAGCTTCTATATAATAACAAGTAGAAAGAGGAATGAGGTCCTACAGTCATATTTTAGGGAGCTAGGAAAGAGATTAATAAGCAGGCCCTCAAAGGTAGTAATCTCCAGATTACTCCCGGTGCCACGAGCTAGTGAGTATAGAAATAGGAGAATAGAGCAGATGAATGCATGGCTGGAGAGATGGAGCAGGAGGGAGGGCTTTAGATTCCTGGGACATTGAGACCGGTTCTGGGTGAGGGGGAAAGGTAGGGCAACCAAAGCCAGAGCTCCCTGGATAATGAAAGATGATGCGGAGATGCCGGTGTTGGACTGGGGTGGACAAAAGTGAGAAGTTGCACAACACCAGGTTATAGTCCCAACAGTTTTATTTGAAATCACAAGCTTTCGGAGCTGCTGCCCCTTCATCAGGTGAAGTGAAGGAATACGAATCGCCAAAGCATATATAGACAGAGAACAATGCATGTGTAGCGTACAGTGTCAGATGACTACAGTTAATCTATCTGATAGATTAACTGTAAGCGTCTGAGATTGTACGCTACACAGGCATTGTTCTCTGTCTATATATGCTTTGCCGATTCGTATTCCTTCACTTCACCTGACAAAGGGGCAGCAGCTCCGAAAGCTTGTGATTTCAAATAAAACTGTTGGACTATAACCTGGTGTTGTGCGACTTCTCACTTTTGATAATGAAAGAGATAGAGAGTAAGAAGAAGCAGAAAAAGGGGGCGTTTAACAGATGTCAGGTTGAGAATACAAGTGAGAATCAGGCTGAATATAGAAAGTTCAGAGGGGAAGTGAAAAAGGAAATAAGAGGGGCAAAGAGAGAGTATGAGAATAGATTGGCAAATCGTGTTTAACTAACTTGTTTGAGTTTGTTGATGAGGTAACAGAGAGGGTTGGTGAGGGCAATGTGGTTGACGTGATGTACATGGATTTCCAAAAGGCACTTGATAAAGTGCCACATAATAGGCTAGCCAGCAAAGTTGAAGCCCATGGTATAAAAGGGACAGTGGCAGCATGGATACGAAATTGGCTAAGTGATAGGAAACAGAGAATAGTGGTGAACGGTTGTTTATTGGACTGGAGGAAGGTACACAGTGGGGTTCCCCAGGGGTTGGTACTAGGAGCACTGTAGAATAGATTGTACCTGTAGGACTTAGTAAACATTATTAAGATTCTATAACCATTTTTATATAACTATAATATGTGAAATTGTCTGTTAAAAACCTAAAAAGCCTGTATAAAATGGCGAATGGCTGAGACCAAAGCAGGATGGGAAAATTATGCCAACCTGACTAAAAACCTGTGTTTTAAATTACTGAAGTAATGGAATGTAGTGCTAAGTAAATACGGAGACTGTCAGGGACATGGAGTTCGGTAATGTTATGGAAAAGTGATAGGAGTTGGAGCCTTCATTTAAGAAACAGCAGAATAGACAAACTGTTTAGAAAACACCTCAAGGATGTTCTGTAAAGTGAAGTTCTTAGATAAGGGTATTTTGTTATGCACAGAAATAGGCTTAGCGGAACTAATGAGGTCATAAGATGATTGACAAGAAAAGGGGAGGGAATCATAGACCGTACTTGTGAAAGTCAGAATGGTGAGATAGCCCAAGCAGCTGCAAGTTGCTATGTATTTTGAAGGGAAAATAAAGGTATAAAGGAACAACTATTGAACACCGAAAGCAGCGCGAAACCAGAGGATTAGAAGCTTCAGTCAACAGAACACAGCAAGAGAATGAAGAGACCGCGCCACAGTCACTCGGAAGGAACGCCGGGGTTCGATGAACAGACTGTGACTAACTCCTTGTTAAGTATTACTTCTTTGTACTGGATGTTTAATGCTTAATAAACCTGTTTTACTGATACACAATATACCTGGACCCAGAGTGGTTTGTGTAGTCACGGACAGATTATTATAAAGAGCTTTTGAAAGCTACACCACTGCTTTTCTTGATATATATTAACGATTAGACTTTGGGTGTACAGGGCACAATTTCAAAATTTGCAGATGACACAAAACTTGGAAGTATAGTGAACAGTGAGGAGGAGAGTGATAGACTTCAACAGGACATAGACAGGCTGGTGGAATGGGCGGTCACGTGGCAGATGAGATCTAATGCAGAAAAGTGCAAAATGATACATTTTGGTAGGAAGAACAAGGAGAGGCAATATAAACTACAGGGTACAATTCTAAAAGGGGTGCATGAACAGAGAGACCTGGGGGGTATATGTGCACAAATCATTGAAGTTGGCAGGGCAGGTTCAGAAAGCGGTTAAAAAAGCATACGGGATCCTGGGCTTCATAAATAGAGGTATAGAGTACAAAAACAAGGAACTTATGATGAACCTGTATAAAACACTGGTTCGGCCCCAACTGGAGTATTGTGTCCAATTCTGGACACCACACTTTAGGAAGGATGTGAAGGCCTTAGAGAGGGTGCAGAAAAGATTTACAAGAATGGTTCCAGGGATGAGGAACTTCAGTTACGTGGATAGACTGGAGAAGCTGGGGTTGTTCTCCTTAGAACAGAGAAGTTTGAGAGGAGATTTGATAGAGGGGTTCAAAATCATGAGGGGTCTAGACAGAGTAGATAGAGAGAAACTATTCCCATTGGTGGAAGGATAGAGAACCAGAGGACACAGATTTAAGGTGATTGGCAGAAGGACCAAAGGCGACATGAGGAAAAACTTTTTTACGCAGCGAGTGGTTAGGATCTGGAATGCACTGCCTGAAAGGATGGTGGAGGTAGATTCAATCGTGGCTTTCAAAAATAAATTGGATAAGTACCTGAAGGAAAAAAATTTGCAGGACTACGGGGAAAGGGTGGGGGAGTGGGACTAGCTGAAGTGCTCTTGCAGAGAGCCGGCATGGGCTCGACAGGCCGAATGTCCTCCTTCTGTGCTGTAACCATTCTATGATTCTATGTCATATCACACAGCTTCAATATAATAACACCCAGTGTCATATCACACAGCTTCAATATAATAACACCCAGTGTCATATCACACAGCTTCTATATAATAACACCCAGTGTCATATCACACAGCTTCAATATAATAACACTTAGTGTCATATCACACAGCCATTATATAATAACACCTAGTGTCATATCACACAGCTTCAATATAATAACACCCAGTGTCATATCACACAGCTTCAATATAATAACACCCAGTGTCATATCACACAGCTTCAATATAATAACACCCAGTGTCATATCACACAGCTTCAATATAATAACACTCAGTGTCATATCACACAGCCATTATATAATAACACCTAGTGTCATATCACAAAGCTTCAATATAATAACACCCAGTGTCATATCACACAGCTTCAATATAATAACACCCAGTGTCATATCACACAGCTTCAATATAATAACACCCAATGTCATATCACACAGCTTCAATATAATAACACCCAATGTCATATCCCACAGCTTCTATATAATAACACCCAGTGTCATATCACACAGCTTCTATATAATAACACCCAGTGTCATATCACACAGCTTCAATATAATAACACTCAGTGTCATATCACACAGCTTCAATATAATAACACTCAGTGTCATATCACACAACCATTATATAATAACACCCAGTGTCAACTCACACAGCTTCAATATAATAACACTCAGTGTCATATCACACAGCCATTATATAATAACACCCAGTGTCATATCACACAGCTTCAATATAATAACACCCAGTGTCATATCACACAGCTTCAATATAATAACACCCAATGTCATATCACACAGCTTCAATATAATAACACCCAGTGTCATATCACACAGCTTCAATATAATAACACCCAATGTCATATCACACAGCTTCAATATAATAACACCCTGTGTCATTTCACACAGCTTCAATATAATAACACCCTGTGTCATATCACACAGCTTCAATATAATAACACCCAGTTTCATATCACACAGCTTCTATATAATAACACCCAGTGTCATATCACACAGCTTCAATATAATAACACCCAGTGTCATATCACACAGCTTCAATATAATAACACCCAGTGTCATATCACGCAGCTTCAATATAATAACACAGAGTGTCATATCACACAGCATCTATATAATAACACACAGTGTCATATCACACAGCTTCTATATAATAACACCCAGTGTCATATCACACAGCTTCTATATAGTAACACCCAGTGTCATATCACACAGCTTCTATATAATAACACAGAGGGGGAAAAATTAGGTCGCGCCCCATTTGGGGCGCAAATATCGTCTGGACGCAAATATTAGCGCCTGGCGCTAATTATCGGCACTGACTGGAAACTTCACTTTTACCGCCCCGGGAGGTGAGTGGAGCGCTAAATCAGGCGCTGCACACCTGTCTTACGGCGCAAAGGCCAAGGAGTGAGGCGCTACCTCAGAGTGCTGGCGAAGCTCATGTAATGTCAGTCAGCAATGGAACACACACACAATGGCACGGGCCAGTTCTTAAAGGGGATGGTTAATCTTGCTTTCCATCCACATCCTGTTCATTGCAGCCTTGAATCTCGGCCTGGAGAGACTTGCACATCAAATGTGCTGGAAAGAACAATGGAGAGTACCAGGCAAAGAGCTCAGAGTGCAGCTCCCACAGTCTCTGCTAAATCGATACAAGGAATGGCAAATCAAAATGAACCTGCAAAGTGCTGCTCATTACCCAAAACTCCTTCACACAACGTTGAATCTCTCCAGAAGTCTCTCCCTCTCTCTCTCAGAATGCGTAGTTCAAAAATGCCACCAACAATAAAAGACAGGAAGAGGCCCCCTTTAAATAGCGCCCCCCCCCAGCCCCACAGCGATTGATAGCGTTCAAGTCTTCTGGTCGTTGGATGCGCCAGGCGGTAAGGCAGGGGGCGCCACTCAATTTCCGCTCCGGGGCGCCACAAGGGCGTTGCAGCATGGAATGACGTCACAATCTGCGCGCGCAGGTGGTCGCAGCGGTAAAGTTTAGCGCTGCCGCACAATCTCTAGTTAAGTTCCCGAGCGGCGCAAACATCGCTGCGCCCGGGCGTTAGCGGCTTTGCGCCCCATTAGCGCCCTCTTAAGGCGCTAACGGGAGGCGCAACCAACTGAATTTTTACCCCAGAGTGTCATATCACACAGCCATTATATAATAATATCACACAGCTTCTATATAATAGTAGATGTAATTTATCTAGATTTTCAAAAGGCCTTGATAAGGTATCACATAATAGACTAATGTATATGGTCAAAGAATGCAGAGTCAGGGGACAAGTATCATAATTGATAACTAGCTGGCTTCAAGACAGAAAGCAGAGAGTAGGGGTAAAGGGTAGCTATTCACAGTGGCAGAAGGTGGGAAGTGGTGTTCCACAAGGATCAGTGCTGGGACCACTGCTGTTCACAATTTACATTAACGATTTAGACTTTGGAATCAAAAACACAATTTCTAAATTTGCGTGTGACACCAAATTGGGGGGGATAGTCAATACTGAGGAGGACTGCAACAAATTACAGGAGGACATTAATAAACTTGAAGAATGGGCCTATAATTGGCAAATGACTTTCAACACAGAAAAATATGAGGTATTACATTTGGTAGGAAGAATATGGAGGTTACTTATTAATTGGAGGGTGCGAGTCTAGGTGGGGTAGAGGAACAAAGGGAACTCGGAGTACAAATACACAAATCACTGAAAGTAGCGCCACAGGTTAGCAAGGCCATAAAAAAAGCAAACCAAGCACTAGGGTTTATTTCTAGAGGGATGGAATTGAAAAGTAGGGCAGTTATGCTAAACTTGTATCGAACCTTGGTTAGACCACACTTGGAGTACTGCGTACAGTTCTGGTCACCATATTATAAAAAGGATATAGAGGCACTGGAGAGGGTGCAGAGAAGATTTACAAGGATGATACCAGAAATGTGAGGGTATACCTATCAGGAAAGGATGAACAGGCTGGGTTTCTTTTCACTTGAAAAAAGAAGGCTGAGGGGTGACCTAATTGAGGTCTATAAAATTATGAAAGGTTTCGATAGTGTAGAAACAGAGAGAGTGTTTCCACTTGTGGGGAAGAGCAAAACTAGAGGCCGTCAATATAAGACAGTCACCAAGAAATCAAATAGAGAATTCAGAAGAAACTTCTTTACCCAAAGAGTGGTGAGAATGTGGAACTCGCTACCACAGGGAGTGGTTGAGGCGAATAGTATCAATGCATTTAATAGGAGGCTAAACAAGCATATGAGGGAGAAGGGAACAGAGGGTTATGCTGATAGATTTAGATGAGGAAAGACAGGAGGAGGCTCGAGTGGAGCATAAACGCCGGCATGGACTGGCTGGGCCGAATGGCCTGTTTCTGTGCCGTATATCCTATGTAATCCTTTATAATAACACTCAGTGTGATATCACACAGCTCCTATATAATAACACCCAGGGGGAGAAATTCGGTACCTTAGCGTCTCCAGTTAGCGCCTGGCGGGGGTGCTAACGGGGCGCTGAGGCAGTAGCGCGTGGCGAGGCGAATCCAGCGCCGCACGCCAAATCTGGCCCCCCCCTTAGCGCCACCGCTTCGAGTTAGCACCAGGGACTTCAGTGCCAGGCAGATTGTGAATAAAGTGAGCGTGCCGCTCTGCCAAATTGATTATCGCCCCCTGCCTTATCGCCTCGCCCCGACAGCGACAGGGAGAGGAGGCATTAAGCAGGCGGATGCCGGCTCCAGGGGCGCAACTTGAAGGGATCATGCGTAATGAGTCGCAGCTGTCATGTTAGTGCTGTATCACTGCTTCCTTGTCAGTTTGACATTGTACAACAGTTTAATTCAGTCATTTAAAGGTTGTTTAGTCTCCGGAGTGTTGTGGCTACTAAAAATTAATCACATTTATTCTCACAACAATCCAAGTGCTACACTCGGTTACATTAATGGGGGCTGTACTGGCTGTCGGCCTCACCCTCCAGGATCTACAGTGGAGGGAGCAAGATAGATTGGAACATGTGGCCAGAGGGAGGAGGAGGGCCATCAGGGCTCTCAACAGGAGGCCTTACCCTCCCAGGGTATTCCAACAGCACTTCTCCTACCTTCAACTAAGCCAAGAGCAACTTATTCGAAGGCTCCGCTTCACCAAGGAGGTGGTCACAGAACTCTGCCACCTCCTGCAACCAGACCGCGAGCCTCAGATCAGAACCACCACGGCTCTCCCAGTGACAGTCAAGGTCACCGTCGCCCTCAATTTCTTCGCCACTATAAGAACATAAGAATTAGGAGCAGGAGTCGGCCATTTGGCCCCTCGAGCCTGCTCCACCATTCAATAAGATCATGGCTGATCTTCTACCTTATCTCCACTTTCCTGCACTATCCCCATATCCCTTGATTCCCATAATATCCCAAAATCTATCAATCTCTGTCTTGAATATACTCAAATGAGAAGTCACACAACACCAGGTTATAGTCCAACAGTTTTATTTAAAATTACGAGCTTTCGGAGCTGCTGCCCCTTCGTCAGGTAAAGGTACCTATAATATACTTAACGACTGAGCCTCCACAGCCCTCTGGGGTAGAGAATTCTAAAGATTCACAACCCTCTGAGTGAAGAAATGTCTCCTCATCTCAGCCCTAAATGGCCGACTCCTTATTCTGAGACTGTGACCCCTGGTTCTAGACTCTCCAGCCAGGGGAAACAACCTCCCTGCATCTACCCTGTTAAGCCTTGTAAGGATTTTGTATGTTTCAATGAGATCACCTCTCATTCTTCTAAACTGTAGAGAATATAGGTTGAGTCTACTCAATCTCTCCTCATAGGACAATCCCCCCATCCCAGGAACCAGTCTGGTGAACCTTCGTTGCATTCCCTCTACGGCAAGTATATCCTTCCTTAGGTAAGGAGATCAAAACTGTACACAATACTCCAGGTGTGGTCTCACCAGGGCCCTATACAATTGCAGTAAGCTGTCTTTACTCTTATACTCAAATCCTCTTGTAATAAAGGCCAACACACCATTTGTGGATCCTTTCAGTCTGCAACAGGAGATATAGCTAACTTCTCGCAGTTTGCTGCCGATTGCTGCATCCGGGAGGTCACAGTAGGAGAAGGGATTACATTTCCTTCCCCATCACCAGAGAGAAGCAGGATGAGCGTGCATGTGGCTTTGCCAGGAGAGCAGGATTCCCCATGGTGTCCACGTGGTTTTGCGGGCACTGCATAACAATCCTGACAACTTCCATAACCGCAAAGGCAACCATTCACTTAATTTGCAGTTGGTGTGCGACCACACATAGCGAATTCTCAATGTGTATGCCCACTATCCTGGCAGCAGCCACGATGCCTTCATCCTGCACCATACTCTGTGCCAGCATTCTTCCAGCCACCACGTCAAGCTCGCGGCTGGCTGGTCGGAGACAAGGGTTTATCCGCTCTCAACCTGGCTCATGACTCCCCTCCGCAATCCCAACACTCCTGCCCAGCACTCATATAATGAGAGCCATGCCACCACCAGGAACATCATCGAGCAAACCATCGACCTGCTGAAGCAACAGTTCCGCTGCCTTGACCGCTCGGGAGGAACCCTCTAGCACTCGGCTGAGCGGGGGTCCCATTTCATGGTGGTCTGCTTCACGCTCCACAACTTGGCCATCATGAGGGCCCAGCCCTTGCCACCAGGGATGGTGGGACTACCTCATGAGGAGGAAGAGGGAGAAGAGGAGGAGGAGGACGAGGAGCAAGAGGAAGATGAGGAGAATGACAAGGAGGTTGAGGAGAAGGAACAGGAGCGAGGGAGGAGGCAGCCACTCAATCAACCTTCCGGAAGGGAAGTCCGTGACCACCTCACCAGACTGCGGTTTCAATAAATTAAACCCCAGATCTCCGTTGCTCACCACATCCCCATCATTCCATTCCTGTCCCAGGCCATTTCACAGTGTAAAGCTGAAATGAGACACACCACAAAAGAATCCAAAGTGAATGAATAAATTGATCAAAAATCAGTGAACACATATTTACAACAAATATATTAACTATTAACCCTTGTGCAATCCCTTCGTGCCTCGCGTTACTGTGCCTTTGCCTACTCTAGTGTTGGCCCAGTGACTACAGCAGGGCTGATGGAAGGTTGCTGAGACTTCAGATGGCCTTGCAGGACGCCCTCAACCAGCTCTGGACCTGGAAGGCCCGGCTGTAGACTGCACGACCTCAGCATGGGTGGCAGCAGTCTGGGATGGCTGGATGACAGGCAGCGACAAGGGCAATGGCGGAGTGCCAGTGGTGGGGGCAGGAATGCTGTCATCCTGAGAGAGGACAACAGCTTCCTGCTCCACTGACCCACTGCCACTCCACCAGGGCAGCACCTCAGCATCCCTAACAATCTGTTGGAGCACAGATTACTGGCCTGCTGCGACACCGTGAAAGCCCTGGTCGACGGTGGTAGGCCCAGCCACGATGGCAGCGGTCAGAGCTCACGTGGCATCAAGCTGACACTGCATGAGAGCAGTCTGAGATTGGATGCCACCAAGCATAGACTGCATTACAGCACTAAGATGTTGCACGGCTTTTGCCAGTGCTGCAATGGAAGCTGCCAGATTGCCCATCACACGCGGCATCAGGTCTGGGTCACCACGGTCTCTCTGGGAGTCTACCATCCTTTGCAGACTGGAAATGCTGGGCTCCATGGTGTGTGCAGAGCTCTGTGCAATGTTGGAGGTGGACTCATTACCATTGCCCAGAGGCTCTCGCGCACCCTTGCCATTGCACCTATCATCTCCGTGTGCATGCCCATCCACCCTTCTTCTGAAAGCTGCTCCACTGAGGTCCTCATCTGAGTCCTGTGCCGCAGAACTCGTGCACGAACTCACCCTCCGAGGAGCTGGCCCTCGAGTTACCCTTTCCCCCTGGTCTTGCTGCAGCCCACTCATGCCCGGTGCCTCACCCTGTGCAGATTCCGCTACTATGCTAGCCTCTAAAGAGTGTCTGCAGGTGAGACATGCAGTGTTCTTCCTCCTCCTCTTCTCCCGCCTCGCTCGCTACCATGCCCTTGGCGACAGCTTGCTCAGGTGCTTGCTGATTATCTGATGTGAGAAGGAGGAGTAGGGATGAACATACCGCTGTTGTCCCCAAACGGGTCAACGTCGCCGGTGGACACGGCCCCCTCCACCTGGCACCCAATATTCTGCAGCACTCGATTCTCCAGCGCAGACTGTGGTTGGGTGTCGGCTTGTCCCCCGCCTCTGCACTCCTGCTCCCTCCTGTTGTGCACCACCTTGGCCTGCAAGAGAAAGGAAAGGGTGTGAGTGAGTGTGGAGCAATGTGTTTGGGTGATGTGCCTGCCATAGTTGAATAGCTGTCATTGTGTGCGAGGTGTGAGGTGTGGGTGTGAGTGTTGGTAGGTAGAGATTGTTGGTGGGTGAGTGCTGGGGGGTGTGGTGCTTTGGGCAGTGTGTGCAGACTGTGGTTCAGACGGTAGTATGTAGAATTTGTTGAGGCATTGACTCACCCTGACCACCCGAGTGAGGTCGTTAAATTATGTGGGTCCTGGGGACCACAGTGCTGCCCAAGGCATGCTGCGCTACCTCCCTCCACATGGTGCGGAAGACTTGTGGAGAATCTGCGGGCTCTCTCCTGGGGCAGGGACCTGCCAGGAGCACACCTGGTTCAGTCCTCCGGCTCCTTCTCCTTGTCCTGCTTCTCCTTGCTGAGGAAGCTGCACAGCCAGCACTACTGAGAATGAGGTGCTGCAGCATCAATGAACCTCCCCTTTAAGAAGTGAAAAAAGTCTGTGGCAATCATGAATTGTGATTAGATTTCACCCGATATTGGTCCACCCTTTGAGTGTAACGCCCATGAGCTTGGGTTTAAAGACTTGAATTCGGACTCCAATCATTTTTTTGAGCAGTGAGCATGAATTTTGCGTGCAGACTAAAGCATTAGCACCTGACGCTAATTCTCCAACCTTTCTACTGACACTGCGGTCAGGGTGAATGAATGCTTCAATAAATGCTACATACAACCATCTGTACCACAATCTTCACACAGCTCCTACACAATAACGCTGTGGCCGGAATTTTCATTACTAGGGCGGGGCACGTGCGGACTGTCGGTATGGCGACTGGGAACCCCCTTCTGCTTTTCATCCCACTCCTCAGAGCAACTTTCCCTTAATGGTGCCTGTTAAGACAGACTTGTGCGTTACCCAGCCCTATTAAATGGTGCGGGTCTGATGACGTCATCGATGACTCATTTCCAGCGGGGATATTTAAAGCAGCCTTGGCCACATTGCATTTGAAGGTTCATCTCGGAGTGTGTAGGCAGTACACCTCACCATTTGGTTACTGCTGAGCCTTGCACAGATGGCTTCACAGAGACAGAGGGCTTCTCCCAGGTTCTCAGATGACTCCCTACATATTCTTGTGGAGGAAGTCAGAGCATGCAGGGAGGTCCTCTTCCCTTCTGATGCGTGCAAGAGACCATCCCAGGAGACTAAGAGAGCCTGGCCACAAATTGTAGCGGAGGTCAACAGCAGGGATGTTGTGAGGAGGACCTGGGTGCAGTGCTGGAAACGCTTCAATGATCTCATTAGATCAGGAAAGGTGAGTGCAAAGCCACACTCAACTTCATCCTGCTGTACCTCTCATCACATCCCCATCACTCTGCCTTCCCAACCCTGCTCCTGCACATCATTACTCACACCAACATACCTTGCACGTCCCCATCCCTCTCTCTCTATCTACATTATCACATCCCCATATTACTAGCCACCCCTCACACTCACCCTCATCCTAGTGCAATCATACCAACTGACAACACACAGGAGGCCACTTGGCTTTGGCACCACACTCCCTTATAGTTACCCTCTAAAGATGTAACCCACACATTCTTTACACTTATGTTATCACTCTCACATAAACTTCTCTTCTTTCCCTCCTTGCAGGAGAAGAGAGCCCACAATAAGAGGGAGCGGGAGAGAACCTGAGGTGGCCCTCCATCATTGGCCACGTTGACTCCAGCAGAGGAGGTTGCCCTGGAGACCTCAGGAGTTGCAGAGCAGCTGGAGATGGGAGATGGAGAGAGGGGGACCTCGCAGCAACCTGGTGACAGAAGCACATCTCTTACAGCCACATGGCATACAGCAGTCACTCATATGGGGACTGATGTCAGCAGCCAGTGA
The DNA here is from genome assembly GCA_030390025.1 of Squalus acanthias. Taxonomy (NCBI): domain Eukaryota; kingdom Metazoa; phylum Chordata; class Chondrichthyes; order Squaliformes; family Squalidae; genus Squalus; species Squalus acanthias. Next base: position 79,386,019 of record CM059430.1, on the reverse strand, counting down.
ATGCTCATCATGTGTATTGTTACCCATTCTTGATATAACATTTTTAAATCATCTCTTTACTCTCCCACAGGTCCATCAAAGGCCCTCCCCACTATCCAGGCGTAGAGGTAGATGACTCCTCAGAGGAGCCTCCAGCCTCTGAGGGTGCACCGTCTCCAGACATGAGTGCACCCAGCACCAGCGCAGATACGCACACCCCGGTGGGTCCCACGCGAGATAAGAGTAGTGTTGTCACCTGGTGTGTCACAAGTGAGCAAGAGGAGATGGTGGAGACAGGGACAGCAGTGGAGATTCCTTGCCAGAGGGCGCAGGACACTCCCAGCTCTGCTCAGCTGCATGCAGACGCTGAGCCTCGGGGGCCATCCAGAAAGAGGGCGATCCTGGAGGTGCAGGAAGAAGTGCAGGGGGCTCTGACAGCATTTGTGACCGTGATGTCTGCAAATGTTCAGAGAATGGATGAGTCCATCTCCAACATGAGCACCACCGTGTCGCAGGCAATGGCGACTGTAGGCTCTTCCGTGGAAAGGATGGCCACCTACATGGAGCAGATAATGCACCACTCACAGGAGCACATGCTATCTATGGAGAATAGATGGCAGAAGCTCATAGACCTCATCACTAAGAGGGTTGTCAATGCAGACATGGGTCCTCATGGCCCCACAGCTGTGCAGAAAGGTGCTATCCAGCTCCTTGCTAGCAGGGAAGTGCGGGTGGTCCATGAGAGGGATGATGCTGAAAGGGGACATGGAAGTGAGGGCTCTTCTTAAAGCACTCACACTTCTCCCCCATTACCTCCCCCTCCCTCAGAGCCCCAGATGCCTACTGGGATTGCGATGGCCAAGTCTGTTGCTGCACAGTCGCAGGAGTAGCAGACTTTGGCGGGACCATCAGAGGGTCCAAAACCCAGCGGGCGTCCACCAAAAGTGTCTATGCAGTCACAGCAGGGTGTGAGCAGGCTGCCTCTACCTCTGCCGAAGCCACGGGGTAGCACCTCGTAGAAGCGCGCGTAAGAGAATGGTGACACACAAGTAGATGCACAAGGGTAAGCACATGAGTGTTTAAAGAACTGTTTTTGTTAAGGTTCCATTACTCTTATGTCACATATAAAACTATTTATTTTCACCACTTTCCGGTCTTGCCCATTTTTGTCAGCTACTTTGGAAGTGGCTTAGTGAGTTGGAGTGAATGGTGAGACATAGCATTACCTCCAGCAATGGGGGAAAAGGAATGGCTTGGTCATTGTAGGGATGCTGTATGGTGTTGTTGGGGTGTGGGGGGCGGCGGGGGGTGGATCTGGAACAGCATGATGCAGCCATATGGGTGTAATGCAGGAAGTTAAGTAAATCTGACCATGAAGAGGCCAGCCCTAGCCTCCCGGGCAGCAATGTGCTCAGGTGCTGCTGGCATCTGGACCGCAGATTCCTCCTCCTCCTCCTCATTTTCCAGCTAATGCTCATCCTCCTCCTCCCCTGAAGAGGCTGTGCGCTCTGCGCCTTGCTCCTCATGCAGCGCTAATCCTCACTGCTGCGCTATGTTGTACAGGGTGCAGCAGGCAACCATGATTCTGGAAACCCTGGCTGGTGCATACTGAAGGGCTCCTCCAGATCTGTCAAAACATCTGAAGTGTATTTTCAGCATGTGGCTCTCATTATATCTCTCCTGGGCTTCAGTACTTGGCCTCCCCAATGGTGTCATGAGCCACGTCGTCAGTGGACAGCCCTTGTCTCCAAGCAGCCAGCCGGTAAGTGTGTTTGGAGGAGTGAAGAGCTGATGGAGGATGGACTGGCGCAGGACGAAAGAGCCATGACAGCTGCCAGGGAATCTGGCGCACACAAGCACAATGATTTTTTTATGGTTGCAGACAAGCTTCACATTGAGGGAGTGGAAGCCCTTGCGGTTCACAAACACTCCTGGGTGATGTGGGTTTGCCCTGATGGCCACATGTGTGCAGTCGATGATTCCCTGCTCCCGTGGGAAGCCAGCCAGAGTGGCAAAGGCCAGCATCTGCTCAGTAACACTGGCTTCATCAGTGACAAAGCTTACATAATTGGCTGACTTGTGAAACATGGCATCGGTCACCTGGATGATGCTGACTGCGAGTTCCCGCGAATGTCTGTTGTAGATCCCTGGAAGGAGCCTGAAGCGAAGATGTTGACAGCGCCGGTGACTTTGACAGCCACTGGTAAGGTGTGTCCACCTGGTCCTCTGGGCTGCAGGTCTTGCTCCAGTAAGCTGCAAATGTCTGCGACGACCTGGCGCGATAGCCTGAGCCTCCTTTGGCACTGCTGTTCAGTCATGTTGAGGGAGCTCATCCTCTGCTTGTATACCCTGTGTCGGGGGTATCGCCTCTGGTGTGGTGCTGCCCTGCGCTGATGCCCTCTCTCCTGTGGAGCATCAGGTCATTGAGGAGAATGTTGGTGGTGTTGGTGGTGTTGGTGGTGCTGGTGGTGCTGGTGTGCCCGCTGCTACTGGTGTTGGGGCTCATCCTGGTCCGATTCTGAGGACCAGGGTGAGACAGCATAAACGGGACCAATGCTGATGTAATAGATGGCAGGTCAAGTAGGGATCAGAGGACCAATCTGTCAATGGTGTGATAGGCAGTATCAATGAGGTGACATTGGCTTCCGAATTTCCAGAAAAGAGTTGCAAACTGTCGACACCTAAATCTGTGCTCAAAATACACTCAGTAAGAGCCTTCCCCTTAAGGAAGTAAGCAGGTGTCATGTGAGAGTAATTATTGTGCTTTCCATGCTCTACAGTAATGACCTCGATCAATGGCCAATGAGCTAGAGAGACGTGGTTCCCGAGCTGCATGATTCCTGTGATCATCCAGTGAATTGAAAAGGTCTGGTTAAAAGCACTGCTAAGGGTCTGACAACAAGGTATTAATGAGGAATTTCCTTAATTTAAGGTTTCCTGCCTCTGCCGCTTGGGTCCATGCTGCGCTGGCAAGCGCAGCCGAGTTAAAGGCGCTAGGAGGCGGGATGATGGCGCGTTCCTGACCCACTCCCATTTTTGCGCATTTTACTCCCGACCCACCTCCAATCCCGAAGGCATGGCAGCATGAAAATTCCGGATTGAGTGTCATACCACACAGCTTCAATATAATAACACTCAATGTCCCAACACACAGCTTCTATATAATAACACCCAGTGTCATATTACACAGCTTCTATATAATAACACCCAGTGTCATATCACACAGCTTCTATATAATAACACTCAGTGTCATATCACACAGCTTCTATATAATAACACCCAGTGTCATATCACACAGCATCTATATAATAACACCCAGTTCATATCACACAGCTTCGATATAATAACATCCAGTGTCATATCACGCAGCTTCTATATAATAACACCCAGTGTCATAAAACGCAGCATCTATATAATAACACCCAATGTCCCATCACACAGCTTCTATATAATAACACCCAGTGTCATAAAACGCAGCTTTAATATAATAACACCCAATGTCATATCACACAGCTTCAATATAATAACACCCACTGTCATATCACACAGCTTCTATATAACACCCAGTGTCATATCACACAGCCATTATATAATAACACCCAGTGTCATATCACACAGTGTCTATATGATAACACCCAGTGTCATATCACACAGCTTCAATACAATAACACCCAGTGTCATATCACACAGCCATTATATAATAACACCCAGTGTCACATCACACAGCTTCTATATAATAACACCCAGTGTCATATCACACAGCTTCAATATAATAACACCCAGTGTCATATCACACAGCTTCAAAATAATAACACCCAATGTCATATCACACAGCTTCAATATAATAACACCCAGTTTCCTATAACACAGCCATTACTTATAACAACCAGTGTTATATCACACAGCGTCTATAAAATAACACCGAGTGCCATATCACACAGCATCAATATAATAACACCCAGTGTCATATCACACAGCTTCTATTTAATAACACCAGTGTCATATCACACAGTGTCTATTCAATAACACTCAGTGTCATTTCACACAGCTTCAATATAATAACACCCAGTGTCACATCACACAGCTTCTACATAATAACACCCAGTGTCATATCACACAGCTTCAATATAATAACTCCCAGTATTATATCACACAGCTTCTATATAATAACACCCAGGGTCATATCACACAGCTTCAATATAATAACACCCAGTGTCATATCACACAGCTTCAATATAATAACACTGAGTGTCATATCACACAGCTGCAATATAATAACACACAATGTCATATCACACAGCTTCAATATTAACAACACCCATTGTCATATCACACAGCTTCAATATAATAACACCCAGTGTCATATCACACAGCTTCAATATAATAAAATCCAGTGTCATATCACACAGCCATTATATAATAACACCCAGTGTCATATCAGACAGCTTCTATATAATAACACCCAGTGTCATATCACACAGCTTCAATATATTAACTCCCAGTGTCAGATCACACAGCCATTATATAATAACACCCAGTGTCATATCACACAGTGTCTATATGATAACACCCAGTGCCATATCACACAGCTTCAGTATATTAGCACCCAGTGTCATATCACAATGTGCCTATATGACAACAGCCAGTGTCATATCACACAGCTTCAATATAATAACACCCAATGTCATATCACACAGCCATTATATAATAACACCCAGTGTCATATCACACAGCTTCTATATAATAACACCCAGTCTCATATCACACAGATTCAATATAATAACTCCCAGTGTCATATCACACAGCCATTATATAATAACAGCCATTGTCATATCACACAGTGTCTATATGACAACACTCAGTGTCATATCACACAGTTTCAATATAATAACACCCAATGTCATACCACACAGCTTCAATATAATAACACCCAGTGTCATATAACACAGCCATTACATAATAACACCCAGTGTCATATCACACAGCGTCTATATAATAACACCCAGTGTCATATCACACAGCTATTATATAATAACACCCAGTGTCATATCACACAGCATCTATATAATAACACCCAGTGTCATATCACACAGCTTCTATATAATAACACCCAGTGTCATATAACGCAGCCATTATATAATAACACCCAGTGTCATATCACACAGCTTCTGTATAATAACACCCAGTGAAATATCACACAGCTATTCTATAATAACACCCAGTGTCATATCACACAGCTTCAATATAATAGCACCCAGTGTCATATCACACAGCTTCTACATAATAACACCCAGTGTCATATCACACGGCCATTATATAATAACACCCATTGTCAAATCACACAGCTTCTATATAATAACACCCAGTCTCATATCACACAGATTCAATATAATAACTCCCAGTGTCATATCACACAGCCATTATATAATAACACCCATTGTCAATTAACACAGTGTCTATATGACAACACCCAGTGTCATATCACACAGCTTCAATATAATAACACCCAATGTCATACCACACAGCTTCAATATAATAACACCCAGTGTCATATCACACAGTCATTTCATAATAACACCCAGTGTCATATCACACAGCGTCTATATAATAACACCTAGGGGTAAAAATTCACTTGGTTGCGCCACCCGTTAGCGCCTTAAGAGGGCGCTAATGGGGCACAAAGCCGCTAACGCCCGGGCGCAGCGATGTTTGCGCCGCTCGAGAACTTAACTTGAGATTGTGCGGCGGCGCTAAAACTTACCGCTGCGACCACCTGCGCGCGCAGATTGTGATGTCATTCCACGGTGCAACGCCCTTGGGGCGCCCCGTAGCGGAAATTGAGTGGCGCCCCCTGCCTTACCGCCTGGCGCTTCCAACGACCAGAAGACTGGAACGCTATCAATCGCTGTGGGGCTGGGGGGGGCGCTATTTAAAGGGGGCCTCTTCCTGTCTTTTATTGTTGGTGGCATTTTTGAACTACGCATTCTGAGAGAGAGAGGGAGAGACTTCTGGAGAGATTCAACGTTGTGTGAAGGAGTTTTGGGTACTGAGCAGCACTTTGCAGGTTCATTTTGATTTTCCATTCCTTGTATCGATTTAGCAGAGTCCGTGGGAGCTGCACTCTGAGCTCTTTGCCTGGTGCTCTCCATTGTTCTTTCCAGCACATTTGATGTGCAAGTCTCTCCAGGCCGAGATTCAAGGCAGCAATGAACAGGATGTGGATGGAAAGCAAGATTAACCATCCCCTTTAAGAACTGGCCCGTGCCATTGTGTGTGTGTTCCATTGCTGACTGACATTACATGAGCTTCGCCAGCGCTCCGAGTTAGCGCCTCACTGCTCGGCCTTTGCGCCTTAAGAGAGGTGTGCAGCGCCTGCTTTAGCGCTCCACTCACCTCCCGGGGCGGTAAAAGTGAAGTTTCCCGTCAGTGCCGATAATTAGCGCCAGGCGCTAATATTTGCGTCCGGACGATATTTGCGCCCCAAATGGGGCGCGACCTAATTTCTACCCCCTAGTGTCATATCACACAGCGTCTATAAAATAACACCGAGTGCCATATCACACAGCATCAATATAATAACACCCAGTGTCATATCACACAGCTTCTATATAATAACACCAGTGTCATATCACACAGTGTCTATTCAATAACACTCAGTGTCATTTCACACAGCTTCAATATAATAACACCCAGTGTCACATCACACAGCTTCTACATAATAACACCCAGTGTCATATCACACAGCTTCAATATAATAACTCCCAGTATTATATCACACAGCTTCTATATAATAACACCCAGGGTCATATCACACAGCTTCAATATAATAACACCCAGTGTCATATCACACAGCTTCAATATAATAACACTGAGTGTCATATCACACAGCTGCAATATAATAACACACAATGTCATATCACACAGCTTCAATATTAACAACACCCATTGTCATATCACACAGCTTCAATATAATAACACCCAGTGTCATATCACACAGCTTCAATGTAATAAAATCCAGTGTCATATCACACAGCCATCATATAATAACACCCAGTGTCATATCAGACAGCTTCTATATAATAACACCCAGTGTCATATCACACAGCTTCAATATAATAACTCGCAGTGTCAGATCACACAGCCATTATATAATAACACCCAGTGTCATATCACACAGTGTCTATATGATAACACCCAGTGCCATATCACACAGCTTCAGTATATTAGCACCCAGTGTCATATCACAATGTGCCTATATGACAACAGCCAGTGTCATATCACACAGCTTCAATATAATAACACCCAATGTCATATCACACAGCCATTATATAATAACACCCAGTGTCATATCACACAGCTTCTATATAATAACACCCAGTCTCATATCACACAGATTCAATATAATAACTCCCAGTGTCATATCACACAGCCATTATATAATAACAGCCATTGTCATATCACACAGTGTCTATATGACAACACTCAGTGTCATATCACACAGTTTCAATATAATAACACCCAATGTCATACCACACAGCTTCAATATAATAACACCCAGTGTCATATAACACAGCCATTACATAATAACACCCAGTGTCATATCACACAGCGTCTATATAATAACACCCAGTGTCATATCACACAGCTATTATATAATAACACCCAGTGTCATATCACACAGCATCTATATAATAACACCCAGTGTCATATCACACAGCTTCTATATAATAACACCCAGTGTCATATAACGCAGCCATTATATAATAACACCCAGTGTCATATCACACAGCTTCTGTATAATAACACCCAGTGAAATATCACACAGCTATTCTATAATAACACCCAGTGTCATATCACACAGCTTCAATATAATAGCACCCAGTGTCATATCACACAGCTTCTACATAATAACACCCAGTGTCATATCACACGGCCATTATATAATAACACCCATTGTCAAATCACACAGCTTCTATATAATAACACCCAGTCTCATATCACACAGATTCAATATAATAACTCCCAGTGTCATATCACACAGCCATTATATAATAACACCCATTGTCAATTAACACAGTGTCTATATGACAACACCCAGTGTCATATCACACAGCTTCAATATAATAACACCCAATGTCATACCACACAGCTTCAATATAATAACACCCAGTGTCATATCACACAGTCATTTCATAATAACACCCAGTGTCATATCACACAGCGTCTGTATAATAACACCTAGGGGTAAAAATTCACTTGGTTGCGCCACCCGTTAGCGCCTTAAGAGGGCGCTAATGGGGCACAAAGCCGCTAACGCCCGGGCGCAGCGATGTTTGCGCCGCTCGAGAACTTAACTTGAGATTGTGCGGCGGCGCTAAAACTTACCGCTGCGACCACCTGCGCGCGCAGATTGTGATGTCATTCCACGGTGCAACGCCCTTGGGGCGCCCCGTAGCGGAAATTGAGTGGCGCCCCCTGCCTTACCGCCTGGCGCTTCCAACGACCAGAAGACTGGAACGCTATCAATCGCTGTGGGGCTGGGGGGGGCGCTATTTAAAGGGGGCCTCTTCCTGTCTTTTATTGTTGGTGGCATTTTTGAACTACGCATTCTGAGAGAGAGAGGGAGAGACTTCTGGAGAGATTCAACGTTGTGTGAAGGAGTTTTGGGTACTGAGCAGCACTTTGCAGGTTCATTTTGATTTTCCATTCCTTGTATCGATTTAGCAGAGACCGTGGGAGCTGCACTCTGAGCTCTTTGCCTGGTGCTCTCCATTGTTCTTTCCAGCACATTTGATGTGCAAGTCTCTCCAGGCCGAGATTCAAGGCAGCAATGAACAGGATGTGGATGGAAAGCAAGATTAACCATCCCCTTTAAGAACTGGCCCGTGCCATTGTGTGTGTGTTCCATTGCTGACTGACATTACATGAGCTTCGCCAGCGCTCCGAGTTAGCGCCTCACTGCTCGGCCTTTGCGCCTTAAGAGAGGTGTGCAGCGCCTGCTTTAGCGCTCCACTCACCTCCCGGGGCGGTAAAAGTGAAGTTTGCCGTCAGTGCCGATAATTAGCGCCAGGCGCTAATATTTGCGTCCGGACGATATTTGCGCCCCAAATGGGGCGCGACCTAATTTCTACCCCCTAGTGTCATATCACACAGCGTCTATAAAATAACACCGAGTGCCATATCACACAGCATCAATATAATAACACCCAGTGTCATATCACACAGCTTCTATATAATAACACCAGTGTCATATCACACAGTGTCTATTCAATAACACTCAGTGTCATTTCACACAGCTTCAATATAATAACACCCAGTGTCACATCACACAGCTTCTACATAATAACACCCAGTGTCATATCACACAGCTTCAATATAATAACTCCCAGTATTATATCACACAGCTTCTATATAATAACACCCAGGGTCATATCACACAGCTTCAATATAATAACACCCAGTGTCATATCACACAGCTTCAATATAATAACACTGAGTGTCATATCACACAGCTGCAATATAATAACACACAATGTCATATCACACAGCTTCAATATTAACAACACCCATTGTCATATCACACAGCTTCAATATGATAAAATCCAGTGTCATATCACACAGCCATTATATAATAACACCCAGTGTCATATCAGACAGCTTCTATATAATAACACCCAGTGTCATATCACACAGCTTCAATATAATAACTCGCAGTGTCAGATCACACAGCCATTATATAATAACACCCAGTGTCATATCACACAGTGTCTATATGATAACACCCAGTGCCATATCACACAGCTTCAGTATATTAGCACCCAGTGTCATATCACAATGTGCCTATATGACAACAGCCAGTGTCATATCACACAGCTTCAATATAATAACACCCAATGTCATATCACACAGCCATTATATAATAACACCCAGTGTCATATCACACAGCTTCTATATAATAACACCCAGTCTCATATCACACAGATTCAATATAATAACTCCCAGTGTCATATCACACAGCCATTATATAATAACAGCCATTGTCATATCACACAGTGTCTATATGACAACACTCAGTGTCATATCACACAGTTTCAATATAATAACACCCAATGTCATACCACACAGCTTCAATATAATAACACCCAGTGTCATATAACACAGCCATTACATAATAACACCCAGTGTCATATCACACAGCGTCTATATAATAACACCCAGTGTCATATCACACAGCTATTATATAATAACACCCAGTGTCATATCACACAGCATCTATATAATAACACCCAGTGTCATATCACACAGCTTCTATATAATAACACCCAGTGTCATATAACGCAGCCATTATATAATAACACCCAGTGTCATATCACACAGCTTCTGTATAATAACACCCAGTGAAATATCACACAGCTATTCTATAATAACACCCAGTGTCATATCACACAGCTTCAATATAATAGCACCCAGTGTCATATCACACAGCTTCTACATAATAACACCCAGTGTCATATCACACAGCTTCAATATAATAACACCCATTGTCAAATCACACAGCTTCTATATAATAACACCCAGTCTCATATCACACAGATTCAATATAATAACTCCCAGTGTCATATCACACAGCCATTATATAATAACACCCATTGTCAATTAACACAGTGTCTATATGACAACACCCAGTGTCATATCACACAGCTTCAATATAATAACACCCAATGTCATACCACACAGCTTCAATATAATAACACCCAGTGTCATATCACACAGTCATTTCATAATAACACCCAGTGTCATATCACACAGCGTCTATATAATAACACCTAGGGGTAAAAATTCACTTGGTTGCGCCACCAGTTAGCGCCTTAAGAGGGCGCTAATGGGGCACAAAGCCGCTAACGCCCGGGCGCAGCGATGTTTGCGCCGCTCGAGAACTTAACTTGAGATTGTGCGGCGGCGCTAAAACTTACCGCTGCGATCACATGCGCGCGCAGATTGTGATGTCATTACACGGTGCAACGCCCTTGGGGCGCCCCGTAGCGGAAATTGAGTGGCGCCCCCTGCCTTACCGCCTGGCGCTTCCAACGACCAGAAGACTGGAACGCTATCAATCGCTGTGGGGCTGGGGGGGGCGCTATTTAAAGGGGGCCTCTTCCTGTCTTTTATTGTTGGTGGCATTTTTGAACTACGCATTCTGAGAGAGAGAGGGAGAGACTTCTGGAGAGATTCAACGTTGTGTGAAGGAGTTTTGGGTACTGAGCAGCACTTTGCAGGTTCATTTTGATTTTCCATTCCTTGTATCGATTTAGCAGAGACCGTGGGAGCTGCACTCTGAGCTCTTTGCCTGGTGCTCTCCATTGTTCTTTCCAGCACATTTGATGTGCAAGTCTCTCCAGGCCGAGATTCAAGGCAGCAATGAACAGGATGTGGATGGAAAGCAAGATTAACCATCCCCTTTAAGAACTGGCCCGTGCCATTGTGTGTGTGTTCCATTGCTGACTGACATTACATGAGCTTCGCCAGCGCTCCGAGTTAGCGCCTCACTGCTCGGCCTTTGCGCCTTAAGAGAGGTGTGCAGCGCCTGCTTTAGCGCTCCACTCACCTCCCGGGGCGGTAAAAGTGAAGTTTGCCGTCAGTGCCGATAATTAGCGCCAGGCGCTAATATTTGCGTCCGGACGATATTTGCGCCCCAAATGGGGCGCGACCTAATTTCTACCCCCTAGTGTCATATCACACAGCTATTATATAATAACACCCAGTGGCATATCACGCAGCCATTATATAATAACACCCAGTGTCATATCACACAGCTTCTGTATAATTAACAACCAGTGTCATATCACACAGCTTCTATATAATAACGCCTAACGGCATATCACACAGCTTCAATATAATAACACATAGGGGTAAAAATTCACTTGGTTGCGCCACCCGTTAGCGCCTTAAGAGGGCGCTAATGGGGCGCAAAGCCGCTAATGCCCGGGCGCAGCGATGTTTGCGCCGCTCGAGAACTTAACTTGAGATTGTGCGGCGGCGCTAAAACTTACCGCTGCGACCACCTGCGCGCGCAGATTGTGACGTCATTCCATGGTGCAACGCCCTTGGGGCGCCCCGTAGCGGAAATTGAGTGGCGCCCCCTGCCTTACCGCCTGGCGCTTCCAACGACCAGAAGACTGGAACGCTATCAATCGCTGTGGGGCTGGGGGGGGCGCTATTTAAAGGGGGCCTCTTCCTGTCTTTTATTGTTGGTGGCATTTTTGAACTACGCATTCTGAGAGAGAGAGGGAGAGACTTCTGGAGAGATTCAACGTTGTGTGAAGGAGTTTTGGGTACTGAGCAGCACTTTGCAGGTTCATTTTGATTTTCCATTCCTTGTATCGATTTAGCAGAGACCGTGGGAGCTGCACTCTGAGCTCTTTGCCTGGTGCTCTCCATTGTTCTTTCCAGCACATTTGATGTGCAAGTCTCTCCAGGCCGAGATTCAAGGCAGCAATGAACAGGATGTGGATGGAAAGCAAGATTAACCATCCCCTTTAAGAACTGGCCCGTGCCATTGTGTGTGTGTTCCATTGCTGACTGACATTACATGAGCTTCGCCAGCGCTCCGAGTTAGCGCCTCACTGCTCGGCCTTTGCGCCTTAAGAGAGGTGTGCAGCGCCTGCTTTAGCGCTCCACTCACCTCCCGGGGCGGTAAAAGTGAAGTTTCCCGTCAGTGCCGATAATTAGCGCCAGGCGCTAATATTTGCGTCTGGACGATATTTGCGCCCCGAATGGGGCGCGACCTAATTTCTACCCCATAGTGTCATATCACACAGCCATTATATAATAACACCCTCTGTTTTATCACACAGCTTCAATATAATAACAAGCAGTGTCATAAAACAGCTTCAATATAATAACACCAAGTGCCATATCACACAGCTTCTATGTAATAACACCCAGTGTCATATCACACAGCTTCAATATAATAGCAAGCAATGTCATATCACACAGCTTCTGTATAATAACACCCAGTGTCATATCACACAGCTTCAATATAATAGCACCCAGTGTCATATCACACAGCATCTATATAATAAGACCCAGTGTCATATCACGCAGCCATTATATAATAACACCCAGTGTCATATCACACAGGATCTGTATAATAACACCCAGTGTCATATCACACAGCTTCTATATAATAACACCCAATGTCATATCACACAGCTTCAATATAATAACACCCAGTGTCATATCACACAGCCATTATATAATAAAACCCAGTGTCATATCACACAGCTTCTATATAATAACACCCAGTGTCAAATAACACAGATTCAACATAATAACTCCCAGTGTCATATCACACAGCCATTATATAATAACACCCATTGTCATATCACACAGTGTCTATATGACAACACTCAGCGTCATATCACACAGTTTCAATATAATAACACCCAATGTCATACCACACAGCTTCAATATAATAACACCCAGTGTCATATCACACAGCCATTACATAATAACACCCAGTGTCATATCACACAGCGTCTATATAATAACACCCAGTGTCATATCACACAGCTTCAATATAATAACACCCAGTGTCATATCACACAGCTTCAATATAATAGCACCCAGTGTCATATCACACAGCTTCTGTATAATAACACCCAGTGTCATATCACACAGCTTCAATATAATAGCACCCAGTGTCATATCACACAGCGTCTATATAATAAGACCCAGTGTCATATCACGCAGCCATTATATAATAACACCCAGTGTCATATCACACAGGTTCTGTATAATAACACCCAGTGTCATATCACACAGCTTCTATATAATAACACCCAATGTCATATCACACAGCTTCAATATAATAACACCCAGTGTCATATCACACAGCCATTATATAATAAAACCCAGTGTCATATCACACAGCTTCTATATAATAACACCCAGTGTCAAATAACACAGATTCAACATAATAACTCCCAGTGTCATATCACACAGCCATTATATAATAACACCCATTGTCATATCACACAGTGTCTTTATGACAACACCCAGTGTCATATCACACAGCTTCAATATAATAACACCCAATGTCATACCACACAGCTTCAATATAATAACACCCAGAGTCATATCACACAGCCATTACATAATAACACCCAGTGTCATATCACACAGCGTCTATATAATAACACCCAGTGTCATATCACACAGCTTCAATATAATAGCACCCAGTGTCATATCACACAGCTTCTGTATGATAACACCCAGTGTCATATCACACAGCTTCAATATAATAACACTCAATATCATATCACACAGTGTCTACTTGATAACACCCAGTGTCATATCACACAGCTTCAAAATAAAACACCCAGGGGTAAAAATTCAGTTGGTTGCGCCTCCCGTTAGCACCTTTAGAGGGCGCTAATGGGGCGCAAAGCCGCTAACGCCCGGGCGCAGCGATGTTTGCGCCGCTCGGGAACTTAACTTGACATTGTGCGGCGGCACTAAAACTTACCGCTGCGGCCACCTGCGCGCGCAGATTATGACGTCATTCCATGGTGCAACGCCCTTGTGGCGCCCCGGAGCGGAAATTGAGTGGCGCCTCCTGCCTTACCGCCTGGCGCTTCCAACGACCGGAAGACTGGAACGCTATCAATCGCTGTGGAGCTGGGGGGGCGCTATTTAAAGGGGGCCTCTTCCTGTCTTTTTCTGTGGTCGACATTTTTGCACCACTCGTTCTGAGAGAGAGAGAGAGATTTGGAGAGAGAGAAAGAGAGACTTCTACATTGACTCAACGCTTTGTGAGGTAGTTTTGCCTATTGATCCTAACTTTGCTGCTACTTTAGTTGCTGTCCTTCATTACTTTTTTTGCAAAGAGAATATGGGGGCTGCACTGATTGGGGGCGTCGTCCTGCTCCAGCTGAATCGGAGGATACAGAGACGCAGAGAGAGAGTGGCAATGATGGCCAGACGGAGGAGGGCCATCAGGCGTATGTACAGGAGAGCTTACCCTCCCAGGGTATATCGTGAACAGCTCTCCTACATCCATATGTCCGAGGAGCTGTGTTTGCGAAGGCTGCGATTCAGCAAGGAGGTGGTCACTGAGCTCTGCCACCTGCTGCAGCCAGATCTGCAGCCTCAACTGAGGTCCAGGACGTCTCTGTCGGTGGCAGTGAAGGTCACAGTGGCTTTGAACTTTTACGCTACTGGCTCATTTCAAGCTGCTGCTGGGGACCTCGCCAATATCTCCCAGTTCGCGGTGCATTGCTGCATCCGGCAGGTCACAAATGCCCTCTTCAGAAGGAGACGAGAGTTCATCTCTTTCCCCATGACCCCAGACAAGCAGCGTGACCGCGCTCTGGGCTTTGCGAGGGTAGCGGGCTTCCCCATGGTGCAGGGCGCCATTGACTGCACGCATGTGGCTTTGCGAGCTCCGCGTGAGAATGCCGAGGAATTCAGGAACAGAAAGGGGTTCCATTCCTTGAATGTCCAGTTGGTCTGTGACCACAGACAGCTGATACTCGCTGTCAATGCCCAGTATCCTGGCAGCTGCCACGATGCTTTTATCCTGCGCCAGACGACTGTGGCAGAACTTTTCGAGGCACCGCATCAGCCAGTTGGTTGGCTTCTCGGGGACAAGGGGTATGCATTGAGCACCTGGCTGATGACACCGCTCCGTACGCCCAACACCCCTGCTGAGCTGCGGTACAATGAGAGCCATCAAGCTACCAGGAACATTATTGAGCGCACAATCGGCGTGCTGAAGCAACGGTTTCGCTGTCTGGACCATTCCGGAGGAGCCCTGCAGTACACGCCTGAGCGAGTATCGAACTTCGTAGTCGTGTGCTGCATGTTGCATAACATGGCAATCCTCAGGACCCAGCCAATGCCACGAGGCCTTGGAGCACCACCAGAGGAGGAGGAGGAAGAGGAGGAAGAGGACGAGGACGATGATCATCAGCAGCACCAAGGCAGGAGGGCGGCCCACAATGGTCAAACTGCAAGGGCCGTCCGTCAACGGCTAATAGCAAGCCGCTTCTAGGGCCCCTGCCATTGCTACCAACATTAATGAACCCAGCACGCAACCCCTAAGCCGGCCAAGGCACCAATAATTCCAACCACCAACCATGTATATTTTGAATACAGAAACTTATTTATTTTACAAACTCTGTGTGTGTCAATTCCTCATGACAAACTCATAGAAATAAACACAAAAAAACAGTCAATAACATAACTGGTTCTCACAACCTGGAGATAATGTCCAAAACACTAAACAAAAGTTGGACCATGAACCTCGACCTTTAATAAAAAAATGACCAGCATTTTGTCACACCTCCTACTTTTTGCCCTTCGAGGGTGATCTCCTTCCCTTGCGCACTTCCCCCCTTCTAACCCTACTGCTCCTCCGTAATGTTACCTCAGTGGCTGCAGCAAGGCTGGTGGAAGGCTGCTGCTCGTCAGACCCTGACACTGCAGATGCCCCTGAAGGATGGCCTCGACCAGTTCTGGGCCTGGAGGGCCCGGCTGCAGACTGCACCAACTCTGCATGGGCGGCAGCAGTCTGTCCTACAGGCGGTGGCAAGTGCAGTGGAGAAGTGACAGTGTTGGCAGCAGGAATGCTGTCATCGTGCGAGAGGACAGCAACTCCCTGCTCGCCCGACACACTGGCACTCCCACGGGGCAGCACTTCAGCATCCGGAGCAATCTGCCGGAGAACAGATTGCTGGCCTGCTGCGGCGCGGTGACAGCCCCGGGGACATGTGCACGAACCATCGAGGTTGGCAGCAGTCTGTGCTCGCGTGACCTCAATCTGAGTCTGTATGAGAGCAGTCAGAGATGGGATCACGGCAGCCAGTGACTGAATTGCAGCACTAAGCGTTAGTGTGGCATCCGCCTGTGCTACAGCGAAGTGCTCCACACTCCTTGCCAGTGACTCAATGCATTCGGGCACCCTTCCCACTGCACCCATGAGCTCAGTGTGCATGCCCACCGCCTGGGTGTTCATTTCTGCGATCAGCCGCTCCTCCTCTGCGTCCATTGCAGTAGGAGTGTCTGGCATACTCTCCCTCTGGGGAGAAGGCCCCCGTTCTTCCCTACCCCCCCCATGGTGTTGCTGCAGCCCGCTGGGTCCTGGAGCTTCACCCTCATCAGACCCTTCCCCCCTGCTCCCCTCCAGGGAAGGCGTGTTCCCAGTGTGGGCATGGGCTTCCTCGGGAGAGGGTGGCACTGATGCTCCGGCTTCATCTTCCTCCTCAGCTGCAGCATCACTCCCAGCGGCAGCTTCAGGGCCCGTCTCCTCAGCTGGTGAATCACCATCTGAAAGCAGGGAGGTACAAGAGTGGCTTTAGCGTGAGGACAGGGTGGCAGTAAGGGAGGAATAAGTGCAGCGAGTTAGCAAGTTGGATTGAAAGTGTCAAAGGCTGGTGTTGTGAGGGACAAGTGGAAGGACAGAGGACAAAAAGGTGATGACCTTACCATTGCTGTCCAGAACGGGGTCGGCGTCTCCAGTGGCAACGGGACCGATCACCCGGCTTACCACAATCCTGTGGACGCGCTCCTCAAGATCGCTGAGGGGTTGCAGCTGAGGCCGCCCTCCACCTGTCCGTTGCTGCTGTCTCCGATTATGCGCCAGCTTGGCCTGTAAGAAAAAGGACAGCATCTGAGTAAATATACAGCCATGGTCTTGCCTGATGTGCCTCCCATAGGTGAATAGCCCTTACTGTATGCAGCCATGGTCTTGCCTGATGTGCCTCCCATAGGTGAATAGCCCTTACTGTATGCAATTTGTGGAATGTGTGTGTGTGTTTCATGAAAGGGCCATAGGTGTTGGATGAGTGTTGTGCATTGGGGTTTTAAGACCCTCTGGCCATAGAGTGAGGTTGAGATGGAGGGATGGAGAGGTATTGAGAAAAAGCCACTCACCCTGATGACCCGAGTGAGGTCGTTGAACTTTTTGCGGCATTGAGTATGGGTCCTGGGCACCATGCTCCTGGAGGAGACGCTCTGAGCCAACTCCCTCCACACTCTTCTGAACTCGCGTGGCAAAGGCCTCCTGCCACTCTCAGGGAAGAGCATACATCGTCTGCGCTCCACCGCTCCAACCAGAGCATCCAAGGCCCGCTCGGTGAAGCGATGAGCGCGTTCTCTCACCCTCTCCATGTTTGGCAGCAAAATGGATTCACAGGTCTCTCCAGGCCGAGATTCAAGGCTGCAATGAGCAGGGTGTGGCTGGGGAGCAAGTTGCACCACCCCGCTTTAAGAAGTGGCCGGCGCCAGTGTGTCTGTGTTCCCTCGCTAACTGGCAGCAGCTGCGCTGCGCTCGCGCGCTGCGTTAGCGCCTCACTCCTTGGCCTTTGCGCCTTAAGACAGGTGTGCAGCGCCTGCTTTAGCGCTCCACTCACCTCCCGGGGCGGTAAAAGTGAAGTTTCCAGTCAGTGCCGATAATTAGCGCCAGGCGCTAATATTTGCGTCCAGACGATATTTGCGCCCCAAATGGGGCGCGACCTAATTTCTACCCCTCAGTGTCATATCACACAGCTTCTATATAATAACACCCAGTGTCATATCACACAGCATCTATATAATAACACCCAATGTTATATCACACAGCTTCAATATAATAACACCCAGTGTCATATCACACAGCATCTATATAATAACACCCAACGTTATATCACACAGCTTCAATATAATAACACCCAGTGTCATATAACACAGCATCTATATAATAGCACTCAATGTGAAATCACACAGCTTCAATATAATAACACCATGTGTCATATCACACAGCTTCAATATAATAACACTCAGTGTCATATCACACAGCTTCAATATAATAACACCCAATGTCATATCACACAGCTTCAATATAATAACACCCAGTGTCATATCACACAGCTATTACATAATAACACCCAGTGCCATATCACACAGCGTCTATATAATAACACCCCGTGTCATATCACACAGCCTCTATATAATAACACACAATGTCATATCACGCAGCCATTATATAATAACACCCATTGTCAAATCACACAATGTATATATGACAACACCCAGTGTCATATCACACAGCTTCAATATAATAACACCCAATGTCATATCACACAGCTTCAATATAATAACACACAGTGTCATATCAAACAGCCATTATATAATAACACCCAGCGTCATATCACACAGCGTCTATATAATAACACCCAGTGTCATATCACACAGCTTCAATATAATAGCACCCAGTGTCATATCACGCAGCTTCTATATAATAACACCCAATGGCATATCACACAGCTTCAATATAATAACACCCAGTGTCATATCACACAGCCATTATATAATAACACCCTCTGTTATATCACACAGCTTCAATATAATAACACCCAGTGTCATAAAACAGCTTCAATATAATAACACCCAGTGTCATATCACACAGCTTCTATATAATAACAACCAGTGTCATATCACACAGCTTCAACATAATAGCACCCAGTGTCATATCACACAGGTTCTATATAATAACACCCAGTGTCATATCACACAGCTTCAAGAAAATAACACCCAATGTCATATCACAGAGCTTCAATATAACAACACCCAGTTTCATATCACACAGCTTCAATATAAGAACACCCAGTGTCATATCACACAGCCATTATATAATAACACCCAGTGTCATATCACACAGCTTCTATATAATAACACCCAGTGTCATATCACACAGCTTCAATATAATAACTCCCAGTGTCAGATCAAACAGCCATTATATAATAACACCCAGTGTCATAACATACAGTGTCTATATGATAACACCCAGTGTCACATAACACAGCTTCAATATAAAAACACCCAGTGTCATATCACACAGCATCTATATAATAACACCCAGTGTCATATCACACAGCTTCAATATAATAACTCCCAGTGTTACATCACACAGCTTCAATATAATAACACCCAATGTCATATCACACAGTTTCAATATATTAACACCCAGTGTCATGTCACGCAGCTTCAATATAATAACACCCAGTGTCATATCACACAGTCATTATATGATAACACCCAGTGTCATATCACACGGCTGTTATAATAACACCCAGTGGCATATCACACATATTCAACATAATAACTCCCAGTGTCATATCACACAGCCATTATATAGTAACACGCATTGTCATATCACACAGTGTCTATATGGCAACACCCAGTGTCATATCACACAGCTTCAATATAATAACACTCAATGTCTAACCACACAGCTTCAATATAATACAACCCAGTGTCATATCACACAGCTATTACATAATAACACCCAGTGCCATATCACACAGCTTGTGTATAATAACAACCAGTGACATATCACACAGCTATTATATAATAACACCCAGTGTCATATCACACAGCTTCAATATAATAGCACCCAGTGTCATATCACACAGCTTCTATATAATAACACACAATGTCATATCACACAGCTTCAATATAATAACACCCAGTGTCATATCACACAGCTTCAATATAATAACACCCAGTGTCATATCACACCGCTTCAAAAGAATAGCACCCAGTGTCATATCACACAGCTTCTATATAATAACACCCAGTGTCATATCACGCAGCTTCTATATAATAACACACAATGTCATATCACACAGCTTCAATATAATAACACCCAGTGTCATATCACACAGCTTTTATATATTAACACCCTCTGTTATATCACACAGCTTCAATATAATAACACCCAGTGTCATAAAACAGCTTCAATATAATAACACCCAGTGTCATATCACACAGCTTCTATATAATAGCACCCAGTGTCATATCACACAGCTTCAACATAATAACACCCAGTGACAGATTACACAGCTTCAATATAATAGCACCCAGTGTCATATCACACAGCTTCAATATAATAACATCCAGTGTCATATCACACAGCCATTATATAATAACAGCCTCTGTCATATCACACAGCTTCAATATAATAACTCCCAGTGATATATCCCACAGCTTCAATATAATAACACCCAATGTCATATCACAGAGCTTCAATATAACAACACCCAGTGTCATATCACACAGCTTCAATATAATAACACCCAGTGTCATATCACACAGCCATTATATAATAACACCCAGTATCATATCACACAGCTTCTATATAATAGCACCCAGTGTCATATCACACAGCTTCAATATAATAACTCCCAGTGTCAGATCAAACAGCCATTATATAATAACACCCAATGTCATAACACACAGTGTCTGTATGATAACACCCAGTGTCATATAACACAGCTTCAATATAACAACACCCAGTGTCATATCACACAGCATCTATATAATAACACCCAGTGTCATATCACACAGCTTCAATATAATAACTCCCAGTGTTACATCACACAGCTTCAATATAATAACACCCAATGTCATATCACACAGCTTCAATATAATAACACCCAGTGTCATGTCACGCAGCTTCAATATAATAACACCCAGTGTCATATCACACAGCCATTATATGATAACACCCAGTGTCATATCACACGGCTTTTATAATAACATCCAGTGTCATAACACACAGTGTCTATATGATAACACCCAGTGTCATATCACACAGCTTCAATATAATAGTACCCAGTGTCATATCAGAAAGTGTCTATATGATAACACCCAGTGTCATATCACACAGCTTCAATATAATAACACCCAGTGTCATATCACACAGCCATTATATAATAACACCCAATGTCATATCACACAGCTTCTATATGATAACACCCAGTGGCATATCACACATATTCAACATAATAACTCCCAGTGTCATATCACGCAGCCATTATATAGTAACACCCATTGTCATATCACACAGTGTCTATATGGCAACACCCAGTGTCATATCACACAGCTTCAATATAATAACACTCAATGTCATACCACACAGCTTCAATATAATAACACCCAGTGACATATCACACAGCCATTACATAATAACACCCAGTGTCATATAACACAGCGTCTATATAATACAACCCAGTGTCATATCACACAGCTATTACATAATAACACCCAGTGCCATATCACACAGCGTCTATATAATAACATCCCGTGTCATATCACACAGCTTCTATATAATAACACACAATGTCATATCACGCAGCCATTATATAATAACACCCAGTGTCATATCACACAGCTTCTGTATAATAACATCCAGTAACATATCACACAGCTATTATATAATAACACCCAGTGTCATATCACACAGCTTCAATATAATAGCACCCAGTGTCATATCACACAGCTTCTATATAATAACACCCAATGTCATATCACACAGCTTCAATATAATAACACCCAGTGTCATATCACACAGCCATTATATAATAACACGCTCTGTTATATCAAACAGCTTCAATATAATAACACCCAGTGTCATAAAACAGCTTCAATATAATAACACCAAGTGTCATATCACAGAGTGTCTATATGAGAACACCCAGTGTCATATCACACAGCCATTACATAATAACACCCAGTGTCATATCACACAGCTTCAATATAATAGCACCCAGTGTCATATCACGCAGCTTCTATATAATAACACCCAATGTCATATCACACAGCTTCAATATAATAGCACCCAGTGTCATATCACACAGCTTCTATATAATAACACCTAGTGTCATATCACACAGCTTCAATATAATAACACCCAGTGTCATATCACACAGCTTCAATATAATAGCACCCAGTGTCATATCACACAGCTTCAGTATAATAACACCCAATGTCATATCACACAGCTTCAATATAATAACACCCAGTGTCATATCACACAGCCATTATATAATAACAGCCTCTGTTATATCACACAGCTTCAATATCATAACACCCAGTGTCATATCACACAGCTTCAATATAATAACACCCAGTGTCATATCACACAGCTTCTATATAATTACACCCAGTGTCATATCACACAGCGTCTATATAATAACACCCAGTGTCATATCACACAGCTTCAATATAATAACTCCCAGTGTTATTTCACACAGCTTCTATATAATAACACCCAGTGTCATAGCACACAGATTCTATATAATAACACCCAGTGTCATATCAGACAGTGTCTATATGATAACACCTCATATCACACAGCTTCAATATAATAGCACACAGTGTCAGATCACACAGCTTCAATATAATAACACCCAGTGTCATATCACAAAGCATCTATATGATAAGACCCAGTGTGATATCACACAGCTTCAAGAAAATAACACTCAGTGTCATATCACACAGCGTCTATATAATAACATGCCGTGTCATATCACACAGCTTCTATATAATAACACACAATGTCATATCACGCAGCCATTATATAATAACTCCCAGTGTCATATCACACAGCTTCTGTATAATAACACCCAGTGACATATCACACAGCTATTATATAATAACACCCAGTGTCATATCACACAGCTTCAATATAATAGCACCCAGTGTCATATCACACAGCTTCTATATAATAACACCCAATGTCATATCACACAGCTTCAATGTAATAACACCCAGTGTCATATCACACAGCCATTATATACTAACACCCTCTGTTATATCAAACAGCTTCAATATAATAACACCCAGTGTCATAAAACAGCTTCAATATAATAACACCAAGTGTCATATCACACAGCTTCTATATAATAACACCCAGTGTCATATCACACAGCTTCAATATAATAACACCCAGTGTCATATCACACAGCTTCAAAAGAATAGCACCCAGTGTCATATCACACAGCTTCTATATAATAACACCCAGTGTCATATCACACAGCTTCAATATAATAACACCCAGTGTCATATCACAGAGCTTCAATATAATAACACCCAGTGTCATATCACACAGCCGTTAAAGAATAACACCCATTGTCATATCACACACTGTCTATATGACAACACCCAGTGTCATATCACACAGCTTCAATATAATAACACCCAATGTCATACCACACAGCTTCAATATAATAACACACAGTGTCATATCACACAGCCATTATATAATAACAGCCTCTGTTATATCACACAGCTTCAATATCATAACACACAGTGTCATATCACACAGCTTCAATATAATAATACCCAGTGTCATATCACACAGCTTCTATATAATAACACCCAGTGTCATATCACACAGTGTCTATATAATAACACCCAGTGTCATATCACACAGCTTCAATATAATAACTCCCAGTGTTATATCACACAGCTTCTATATAATAACACCCAGTGTCATATCACACAGATTCTATATAATAACACCCAGTGTCATATCACACAGCTTCAATTTAATAACACCCAATGTCATATCACACAGCTTCAATATAACAACACCCAGTGTCATATCACACAGCATCTATATAATAACACCCAGAGTCATACCACACAGCATCTATATAATAACACCCAGTGTCATATCACACAGCTTCTATATAATTACATCCAGTGTCATATCACGCAGCCATTATATAATAACACCCAGTGTCATATCACAAAACTTCTGTATAATAAAACCCAGTGTCATATCACACAGCTATTATATAAAAACACACAGTGACATATCACACAGCTTCAATATAATAACACCCAGTGTCATATCACACAGCCATTATATAATAACACCCAGTGTCATATCACACAGCTTCTATATAATAACACCCAGTGTCATATCACACAGCTCCAATATAATAACTCCCAGTGTCATATCACACAGCCATTATATAATAACACCCATTGTCATATCACACAGTATCTATATGATAACATCCAGTGACACATCACACAGCTATTATATAATAACACCCAGTGTCATATCACACAGCTTCAATAGAATAACACCCAGTGTCATATCGCACAGCCATTACATAATAACACCCAGTGTCATATCACACAGCGTCTCTATAATAACACACAGTGTCATATCACACAGCTATTATATAATAACACCCAGTGTCATATCACACAGCGTCTATATAATAAAACCCAGTGTCATATCACACAGATTCTATATAATAACACCCAGTGTCATATCACGCAGCCATTATATAATAACACCCAGTGTCATATCACACAGCTTCTGTATAATAACACCCAGTGACATATCACACAGCTATTATATAATAACACCCAGTGTCATATCTCACAGCTTCAATATAATAGCACCCAGTGTAATATCACACAGCTTCTATATAATAACACCCAATGTCATATCACACAGCTTCAATATTATAACACCCAGTGTCAGATCACACAGCTTCCATACAATAACACCCAGTGTCATATCACACTGTGTCAAAATGATAACACCCAGTGTCATATCACACAGTGTCTATATGATAACACCCAGTGTCATATCACACATCATCTATATAATAACACACAGTGTCATATCACACAGCTTCTATATAATAAAACTCAGTGTCATATCACACAGCTTCAATATAATGGCCCAGAAATTGATCTCGCTCTGTTCCCGCGGGGGTAAGCCTTCCCCGCGATCTCTCACTCCGCTTGTGCTTTTTCAGATCCAGCTCGCACGAACCTGATGTTCCAGACATTAGCCGGGCAGTGCTTGCGTATCCCACCGGCGTAGTGAATTCGTGCGAGCTGTGTGATCACGTGACTCAGTCAGAGCCAATGGCAGCACACCATCTACCATTCATAAGTTTCACATACGTGCTGTGAAATCTATGAATCTTACACCCCCCCAAAATAACAGCTAAACCTCAATTAATTTTTTTTTAAAACCATCACATTAATAAAATAAGTATAGTTAAATAAATTAACCATTTTAAATAAAAAATTTAATTTTTGAAAAAATTTAAAATCTTTTAAAAAGTTATAAAAATAAACTTACCTGTCTTTAAAGTCTCTAAAAAAGATATACCTGTTAAAAAAAAATCAAAAAAATACTTAATTCACTACTTACCTTGTTAAAAGTGGGTCTTACTCCTCGTTTTTCCATTTCTAAAATCTTCAGTACTTACCTGCGCGTCCAAAGCATGAAGTGCACAGCGTGCGCGCAGCCTGTAGAGCGCACGCGATGCACCGAGGCAACACCCCCTTTTCAAAAGACCAATTGCCGGTTTTCAGCGCATGTGCAGGGCATGCAGAAAACCGACAATTGCAGAGGGAATACGCGAGAGTACGCAGTGCGTACTCTCGCGTCGCGGGATGAATTTTTGGGCCAATAACACCCAGTGTCATATCACACAGCTTCTGCATAATAACACACAGTGTCATATCGCACAGCTTCAATGTAATAACACCCAGTGTCATATCACACAGCTGCAATATAATACAACACTCAGTGTCATATCACACAGCATCAATATAATTACTCCCAATGTTATATCACACAGCTTCAATATAATAACACCAAGTGTCATATCACACATCTTCAATATAATAATACCCAGTTTCAAATCACACAGCCATTATATAAAAACACCCAGTGTCAAATCACACAGCTTCTATATAATAACACCCAAGGTCATATCACACAGCTTCTATATAATAACACTCAGTGTCATATCACACAGCTTCTATATAATAACACCCAGTGTCATATCACACAGCCATTATATAATAACACCCAGTGTCATATCATACAGCTTCTATATAATAACACCAAGTGTCATATCACACAGCTTCAATATAATAACTCCCAGTGTCAGATCACACAGCCATTATATAATAACAATCAGTGTCATATCACACAGCTTCTATATAATAACACACAGTGTCATATCACGCAGCCATTACATAATAACACCCAGTGTCATATCACACAGCGTCTATATAATAACACACAGTGTCATATCACACAGCTACTATATAATAACACCCAGTGTCATATCACACATCTTCTATATAATAAAACCCAGTGTCATAACACACAGCTTCTATATAATAACACCCAAGGTCATATCACACAGCTTCTATATAATAACACTCAGTGTCATATCACACAACTACAATATAATAACACCCAGTGTCATATCACACAGCCATTATATAATAACACCCAGTGTCATATCATACAGCTTCTATATAATAACACCAAGTGTCATATCACACAGCTTCAATATAATAACTCCCAGTGTCAGATCACACAGCCATTATATAATAACAATCAGTGTCATATCACACAGCTTCTATATAATAACACACAGTGTCATATCACGCAGCCATTACATAATAACACCCAGTGTCATATCACACAGCGTCTATATAATAACACACAGTGTCATATCACACAGCTACTATATAATAACACCCAGTGTCATATCACACATCTTCTATATAATAAAACCCAGTGTCATAACACACAGCTTCTATATAATAACACCCAGAGTCATATCACGCAGCCATTATATAATAACACCCAGTGTCATATCACACAGCTTCTGTATAATAACACCCAGTGACATATTACACAGCTATTATATAATAACACCCAGTGTCATATCTCACAGCTTCAATATAATAGCACCCAGTGTCATATCACACAGCTTCAATATTATAACACCCAGTGTCATATCACACAGAAATTATATAATAACACCCTGTGATATATTACACATCTTCCATATAATAACACCCAGTGTCATAACACAGCTTCAATATAATAACACCAAGTGTCATTTCACACAGCTTCTATATAATAACACCCAGTGTCATATCACACAGCTTCAATATAATAACACCAAGTGTCATATCACACAACTTCAATATAATAAAACCCAGTGTCAAATCACACAGCTTCAATATAATAACACCCAGTGTCATATCACACAGCTTCAATATAACAGCACCCAGTGTCATATCACACAGCCATTATATAATAACACCCAGTGTCATATCACACAGCCTCTATATAATAAGACCCAGTGTCATATCACACAGCTTCAATATAATAACACCCAGTGTCATATCACACAGCTTCAATATAATAGCACCCAGTGTCATATAATACAGCCATTATAAAATAACACCCAGTGTCATATCACACAGCTTCTATATAATAACACCCAGTGTCATATCACACAGCTTCAATATAATAGCACACAGTGTCATTTCACACAGCCATTATATAATAACACCCAGTGTCATATCACACAGCCTCTATATATTAACACACAGTGTCATATCACACAGCTTCAATATAATAACACCCAGTGTTATATCACACAGCTTCAATATAATGGCACCCAGTTTCACAACACAGCTTCAATATAATAACACCAAGTGTCATATCACACAGCTTCTATATAATAACACCCAGTGTCCTATCACACAGCTTCAATATAATCACACCCGTTGTCAAATCACACAGCTTCTATACAATAACAACCAGTGTCATATCACACAGCTTCATTATAATAACACCCAGTGTCATATCACACAGCTTCTATATAATAACACCCAGTGTCATATCACACAGCGTCTATATAATAACACTCAGTGTCATATCACACAGCGTCTATATGATAACACCCAGTGTCATATCACACAACTTCTATATAATTACATCCAGTGACATATCACGCAGCCATTGTAAAATAACACCAAGTGTCATATCAGACAGTTTCTATATAATAACACCCAGTGGCATATCACACATCTTCAATTTAATAGCAGCCAGTGTCAGATCACACAGCTTCAATATAATAACACCCAGTGTCATATCACACAACTTCTATATAATAACACCCAGTGTCATATCACACAGCTTCAATATAATAACACCCGTTGTCAAATCACACAGCTTCTATACAATAACAACCAGTGTCATATCGCACAGCTTCATTATAATAACACCGAGTGTCATATCACGCAGCCATTACATAATAACACCCAGTGTCATATCACACAGCGTCTATATAATAACACACAGTGTCATATCACACAGCTACTATATAATAACACCCAGTGTCATATCACACATCTTCTATATAATAAAACGCAGTGTCATAACACACAGCTTCTATATAATAACACCCAGAGTCATATCACGCAGCCATTATATAATAACACCCAGTGTCATATCACACAGCTTCTGTATAATAACACCCAGTGACATATTACATAGCTATTATATAATAACACCCAGTGTCATATCTCACAGCTTCAATATAATAGCACCCAGTGTCATATCACACAGCTTCAATATTATAACACCCAGTGTCATATCACACAGCTTCTATATAATAACACTCAGTGTCATATCACACAGCTTCAATATAATAACACCCAGTGTCATATCACACAACTTCTAAATAATAACACCCAGTGTCATATCACACAGCTTCAATATAATAACACCCAGTGTCATATCACACAGCTTCTATATAATAACACTCAGTGTCATATCACACAGCTTCAATATAATAACACCCAGTGTCATATCACACAGCTTCAATATAATAACACTCAGTGTCATATCACACAGCTTCAATATAATAACACCCAGTGTCATATCACACAACTTCTAAATAATAACACCCAGTGTCATATCACACAGCTTCAATATAATAACACCCAGTGTCATATCACACAGCTTCTATATAATAACACTCAGTGTCATATCACACAGCTTCAATATAATAACACCCAGTGTCATATCACACAGCTTCTGTATAATAACACCCAGTGTCATATCACACAGCTTCAATATAATAACACCCAGTGTCATATCACACAGCTGCAAAATAATACAACACTCAGTGTCATATCACACAGCTTCATTATAATAACAACTAGTGTCATATCACACAGCATCAATATAATTTCTCCCAATGTTATATCACACAGCTACAATATAATAACACCAAGAGGTAAAAATTCACTTGGTTGCGCCTCCCGTTAGCGCCTTAAGAAGGCGCTAATCGTGAGCAAAACCGCTAACGCCCGGGCGCAGCGATGTTTGCGCCGCTCGAGAACTTAACTTGAGATTGTGCGGCGGTGCTAAAACTTACCGCTGCGACCACCTGCGCGCGCAGATTGTGACGTCATTCCATGGTGCAACGCCCTTGTGGCGCCCCGTAGCAGAAATTGAGTGGCGGCCCCTGCCTTACCGCCTGGCGCTTCCAACGACCAGAAGACTGGAACGCTATCAATCGCTGTGGGGCTGGGGGGGGCGCTATTTAAAGGGGGCCTCTTCCTGTCTTTTATTGTTGGTGGCATTTTTGAACTACGCATTCTGAGAGAGAGAGGGAGAGACTTCTGGAGTGATTCAACGTTGTGTGAAGGAGTTTTGGGTACTGAGCAGCACTTTGCAGGTTCATTTTGATTTGCCGTTCCTTGTATCGATTTAGCAGAGACTGTGGGAGCTGCACTCTGAGCTCTTTGCCTGGTACTCTCCATTGTACTTTCCAGCACATTTGATGTGCAAGTCTCTCCAGGCCGAGATTCAAGGCTGCAATGAACAGGATGTGGATGGAAAGCAAGATTAACCATCCCCTTTAAGAACTGGCCCGTGCCATTGTGTGTGTGTTCCATTGCTGACTGACATTACATGAGCTTCGCCAGCGCTCCGAGTTAGCGCCTCACTGCTCGCCCTTTGCGCCTTAAGAGAGGTGTGCAGCGCCTGCTTTAGCGCTCCACTCACCTCCCGGGGCGGTAAAAGTGAAGTTTCCTGTCAGTGCCGATAATTAGCGCCAGGCGCTAATATTTGCGTCCGGACGATATTTGCGCCCCAAATGGGGCGCGACCTAATTTCTACCCCCTAGTGTCATATCACACAGCTTCAATATAATAACGCCCAGGGACATATCACACAGCTTCAATATAATAACACCCAGTGTCATATCACACAGCTTCAATATAACAACACCCAGTGTCAGATCACACAGCCATTATATAATAACGCTCATTGTCATATCACACTGTGTCTATATGATAACACCCAGTGTCCTATCACACAGCTTCAATATAATAACACCCAGTGTCATATCACGCAGCATCTATATCTTAACACCCAATGGTTTATCACACAGCTTCTATATAATAACACCAAGGGGTAAAAATTGAGTCGCGCCCCATTTGGGGCGCTAACCTCGCCGGGGCGCGACTTTTAGCGCCCCGAAAAAATTAGCGGCCCTGCGCCGGAACTTCAGTGGTTGCGCCCCAAGAGGGAAGCGGGGCGCCACTGGAAGCACCCCGCATCCCTCTTGGGGCGCTGCGAGGGAATATCCTGGCGCTACGTGCCGCAGCGCCACGCGCTGCGGCACGTCGCGCCGCGGTATTGCAGGCCTTCCTCCCCTTCTTAAAGGGGAGGGACCCTGCGCAGCGCGAACCGGGGCACAGCTGGGCCCCCAGGGATCGGGAGTGCCGGCAAAAGAGCCCGGCACTCAAGAGAAGTGCCGGGCTCTTGGAGCGCAGCTGGCACTTCACGGTGGGGGGGCTTCACGGGGGCCGGGGACAGCAACGGGGGCAGGTGCTGGCAGGCGGCCAGCAACAAAAATGGCCGCCTGCCACCTCCCCTTTAAATATCACCGCCCCGGCCGCACGTACGCCTCCCTGAACCCGTCGGACATAGCGTCTGGCGGTAAATCAGGGGGCGCGACTGAAGATCACGGCCGGGGCGCGAGCGGGGTGCTGCGCATGGCGATGACGTCATCGCCGGCGGCGCAGTGCCACAGGGCGCTACCGGCTGCCGCCGCCGCTAACCTCCCGCTGAATTTTTCGGGAGGCGTGGGCGGCGCTGCGCCCGGGCGTTAGCTGCTTTACGCCCCATTAGCGCCCTCTTAAGGCGCTAACGGGAGGCGCAAGCAGCTGAATTTTTCCCCCCAAGTGTCATATCACACAGCTTCAATATACTAGCACCCAGTTTCATATCGCACAGCCATTATATAATAACACCCAGTGTCATATCACACAGCTTCTATATAATAACACCCAGTGTCATATCACGCAGCCATTATTTCATAAAACCCAGTGTCATATCACACAGCCATTATATAATAACACCCAGTGTCAAATCACACAGCTTCTATATAATAACACCCAGTGTCATATCACACAGCTTCTATATTTTAACACTCAGTGTCATATCACACAGTTACAATATAATAACTCCCAGTGTCATATCACACAGCCATTATATAATAACACACAGTATCATATCACACACCTTCAATATAATAACACCCAGTGTCATATCACACAGCTTCAATATAATAACTCCCAGTGTCAGATCACACAGCCATTATATAATAACACCCAGTGTCATATCACACAGTGTCTATATGATAACACCCAGTGTCATATCACACAGCTTCAATATAATAACACCCAGTGTCATATCACACAGCATCTATATATTAACACCCAATGTTTTATCACACAGCTTCAATATAATAACACACAGTGTCATATCACACAGCTTCTATATAATAACACTCAGAATCATATCACACAGCTTTAATATAATAACACACAGTGTCATATCACACAGCCGTTATATAACAACACACAGGATCATATCACACAGCTTCTATATAATAACACACCGTGTCATATCACACAACTTCAATATAATAACTCCCAGTGTCATATCACACAGCCATTATATAATAACATCCAGTGTCAAATCACACAGCTTCTATATAATAACACCCAGTGTCATATCACACAGCTTCAATATAATAACACCCAGTGTCATATCACGCAGCCATTATAAAATAACACCAAGTGTCATATCACACAGCCGTTATATAATAACACACAGGATCATATCACACAGCTTCTATATAATAACACAAAGTGTCATATCACACAACTTCAATATAATAACTGCCAGTGTCAGATCACACAGCCATTATATAATAACACTCATTGTCATATCCCACTGTGTCTATATGATAACACCCAGTGTCATATCACACAGCTTCAATATAATAACACCCAGTGTCATATCACGCAGCATCTATATCTTAACAGCCAATGGTTTATCACACAGCTTCTATATAATAACACCAAGTGTCATATCACACAGCTTCAATATAATAACACCCAGTGTCATATCACACCGCCATTATATAATAACACCCAGTGTCATATCACACAGCTTCTATATAATAACACCCAGTGTCATATCACACAGCTTCACTATAATAACTCCCAGTGTAATTTTACACAGCCATTATATAATAACACACATTGTCATATCACACAGCTACAATATAATAACACCCAGTGTCACTCACACAGCTTCAATATAATAACACCCATTGTCATATCACATATCTTCAATATAATAACACCCAGTGTCATATCACACAGTGTCTATATGATAACATCCAGTGAGATATCACACAGCTATTATATAATAACACCGAGTGTCATATCACACAGCTTCAATATAATAACACCCTGTGTCATATCACACAGCCATTACATAATAACACCCAGTGTCATGTCACACAGCTTCAATATACTAACACCCAGTGTCATATCACACAGCTTCTATATAATAACACCCAGTGTCATATCACACAGCTTCTATATAATAACACCCAGTGTCATATCACACAGCCATTATATAATAACACCCAGTGTCATATCACACAGCTTCAATATAATAACACCCAGTGTCATATCACACAGCCATTACATAATAACACCCAGTGTCATATCACACAGCTATTATATAATAACACCCACTGTCATATCGCACGGTGTCTATATAATAACACCCAGTGTCATCTCACACAGCTTCTATATAATAACACCCAGTGTCATATCATGCAGCCATTATATAATAACACCCAGGGTCATATCACACAACTTCTATATAATAACACCCAGTGTCATATCACACAGCTTCTATATAATAACACCCAGTGTCATATCACACAGATATTATATAATAACACCCAGTGTCACATCACACAGCTTCTTTATAATAGCACCCAGTGTCTTATCAGACAGCCATTATACAATAGCACCCAGTGTCATATCACACAGCCATTATATAATAACACCCAGTGTCATATAACACAGCTTCTATATAATAACACCCAATGTCATATCACACAGCTTCAATATAATAACACCCAGTGTCATATCACACAGCTTCAATATAATAACACCCAGTGTCATATCACACAGCTTCTATATAATAGCACCCAATGTCATATCACACAGCTTCAGTATAAGAACACCCAGTGTCATATCACACAGCTTCAATATAATAACACCCAGTGTCATATCACACAGCTTCAATATAATAACACCCAGTGTCATATCACAAAGCTTCTGTATAATAGCACCCAATGTCATATCACACAGCTTCAATATAATAACACCCAGTGTCATATCACACAGCTTCTATATAATATGTGCCCATAACTTTGAATATGCCAGGTATCTCATGCCACTGTCCTGCCCGCTCTCCTACCATTTATTATGTAACCCAGTCTAATCCCACTCAATTGCTGATTCCCGAATCCTGTAATAGCGCACCCAGTCTAATCACACTCCATTGCTGATTCCCGAATCCTGTAATAGCGCACCCAGTCTAATTCCACTCCATTGCTTACTCCCGAACCTTTTAATAACTCAGCCAGTCTAATCCCAGTCTCCTGCTCACTCCCCATAACTTTAATATCCCACCCAGTCTAATACCAGGCACTAGTTTACTCCACATATCCTATAATATCGCACCCAGTCTAATCCCACTCTCCAGCTCACTCTGCATACCCTTTAATATCACACCCAGTCTAATCCACTCTCCTGCTCACTCCCTCTACCCTTTAATACCCCATCCAGTCTTATCCCACTCTCCTGCTCACTCCCCGTACACATTAATATCCCACCCAGTCGAATCCCACTCTCCTGCTCACTCCCCATACCCTTTAATATCCCACCCAGTCTAATCCACTCTCCTGCTCACTCCCTCTACCCTTTAATACCCCATCCAGTCTTATCCCACTCTCCTACTCACTCCCCATACCCGTTAATAGCCCACCCAGTTTAATCCCACACTCCTGCTCACTCCCCGCACCATTTAATACCCCACCCATTCTAATCCCACTCTCCTCCTCACTCCCCGTACCCTTTGATATCCACCCAGTCTAATCCCTCTCTCCCCCTCACTCTCCGTACTCTTTAATATCCCATCCAGTCTAATCCCACTCTCCTGCTTACTCCCCATACCCTTTAATATCCCACGCAGTCTAATCCCACTCTCCTGCTCACTCCCCGTACCATTTAATATCCCACCCAGTCTAATCCCACTCTCCTGCTCACTCCCCATACCCTTTAATATCCCACCCAGTCTAACCCCACTCTCCTACTCACTCCCCGTGCCCTTTAATATCCCACCCAGTCTAACCCCCCTCTCCTGCTCACTCCCCGTACCCTTTAGTATCTTACCCAGTCTAACCCCACTCTCCATTTCCCCCCCATTTCCCTTTAATTTCCCAGCCTGTCTAATCCCACTCTCCTGCTCACTCCCCATAACCTTTAATACACCATCCAGTCTAATCCCACTCTCCTGCTCACTCCCCTTACCCTTTAATATCCCACCCAGTCTAATCCCACTCTCCTGCTCTCTCCCCTTACCCTTTAATATCCCAGCCAGTCTAATCCCACTCTCCTGCTCACTCCCCATACCCTTTAATATCCCACCCAGTCTAATCCCACTCTCCTGCTCACTCCCCTTACCCTTTAATATCCCACCCAGTCTAATTCCACTCTCCTCCTCAATCCCCATACCCTTTAATATCCCACCCAGTCTAATCCCACTCTCCTCCTCATTCCCCATACCCTTTAATATCCCACCCAGTCTAATCCCTCTCTCCCCCTCATTCCCCATACCCTTTAATATCCCACCCAGTCTAATTCCACTCTCCTCCTCATTCCCCATACCCTTTAATATCCCAGCCAGTCTAATCCCACTCTCCTGCTCACTCCCCATACCCTTTAATATCCCACCCAGTCTAATCCCACTCTCCTGCTCACTCCCCTTACCCTTTAATATCCCACCCAGTCTAATCCCACTCTACTGATCACTCCCCTTACCTTTTAATATCCCACCCAGTCTAATCCCACTCTCCTCCTCACTCCCCTTAACCTTTAATATCCCACCCAGTCTAATCCCACTCTACTGCTCACTCCCCTTACCTTTTAATATCCCACCCAGTCTAATCCCACTCTCCTGCTCACTCCCCTTACCCTTTAATATCCCACGCAGTCTAATCCCACTCTACTGCTCACTCCCCTTACCTTTTAATATCCCACCCAGTCTAATCCCACTCTCCTCCTCATTCCTCATACCCTTTAATATCCCACCTAGTCTAATTCCGCTTTCCTCCTCATTCACCATATGCTTTAATGGAGCATATTTGCGATCGGCGGCGTACCTACGGAGTATGCCACCGGCATCCAAATGGAATACAAAATTACCTGATGGGGCCCGCCCTTCGCCAAGTTGCTGTTTGTCGCTGCTTACTCGAGGGCAGTGTAATGGCCCACGGATCCCAGAGGCGCAGCGTGTACGGAAACATACCTGCGATCACATGGGCCTGCTACTCCAATCAGTGGAAGCGTTGAGTTTGCTCTTGACAGATATGTGGGAAACAGCATCAGGCTTTTACAATTAATTGTTCAATGGGATATGATAACCGGTACACAGGGGAATAAAGTTACAGTGCTGGAATCATAATTATAGAATCGTAGAATGGTTACAGCATGGAAGAAGGCCATTCGGCTCGTTGAGCCCGTGCCGACTCTCAGCTAGTCCCACTCCCCCACCCTTTCCCTGTAGCCCTGCAATTTATTTTCCTTCAGATACTTATCTAATTCCCTTTTGAAAGATAAGATTGAGTCTGCCTCCACCACCCTTTCAGGCAGTGCATTCCAGATCTTAACCACTCGCTGCAGAAAAAAGTTTTTCTTACGTCGCCTTTGGTTCTTTTGCCAATCACCTTAAATCTGTGTCCTCTGGTTCTTCACCCTTCCACCAATGGGGTCAGTTTCTCTCTATCTACTGTGTCTAGACCCCTCCTGATTTTGGACACCTCTATCAAATCTCCTCTCAATCTTCTCTGATCTAAGGAGAACAACCCCAGCTTCTCCAGTCTATCAATGTAACTGAAGGCCCTCATTCCTGGAATCATTCTCATAAATCTTTTCTGCACCTTCTCTAAGGCCTTCACATCCTTTCGAAAGTGTGTTGCCCAGAATTGGACACAATACTCCAGTTGGGGCCGAACCAGTGTTTTATAAAAGGTTCATCATAACTTCCACACTATTTATGAGACATAGAAACATAGAAAAATAAGAGCAGGAACAAGCCATTCGGCCCTTCGAGCCTGCTCCGCCATTCAATATGATTATGGCTGATCCTCTATCTCAATACCAGATTCCCACTCTCTTCCCATGCCCCTTGATGCCTTTTGTTTCTAGAAATCTATCTATCTCCTTCTTAAATATATTCAGTGACTTGGCCTCCACAGCCTTCTGTGGTCGAGAATTCCACAGGCTCACCACCCTCTGAGTGAAGAAATTTCTCCTCATCTCAGTCCTAAATGTCCTACCCCATATCCTGAGACTGTGACCCCTCGTTCTAGACGCCCCAGCCAGGGGAAACATCCTCCCTGCATCCAGTCTGTCTAGCCCTGTCAGAATTTTATACGTTTCAATGAGATCCCCTCTCATTCTTCTAAACTCTAGTGAATACAGGCCTAGTCGACCCAATCTCTCCTCATACGACAATCCTGCCATCCCAGGAATCAGTCTGGTGAACCATCGCTGCACTCCCTCTATGGCAAGTATATACTTTCTTTGGTAAGGAGACCAAAACTGCACACAGTACTCCAGGTGTGTTCTCACCAAGGCCCTGTATAACTGTAGTAAGACATCCTTGCTCCTGTACTCAAATCCTCTTGCAATGTCATACCCTATAATATCCCACCAGTCTAATCCCACTCTCCTCCTCACTCTCTATACCCTTTAATATCCCACCCAGGCCAGCATACCATTTGCCTTCCTAACTGCTTGCTGCACCTGCATGTTTGCTTTCAGTGACTGGTGTACAAGGACACCCAGGTCCCTTTGTACATCAACATTTCCAAATCTATCACCCTTTAAATAATACTCTGCCTTTATGTTTTTCCTACCAAAGTGGATAACTTCACATTTAGCCACGTTAAACTGCATCTGCCATGTATTTGCCCACTCACTCAACTTGTCTAAATCGCCTTGAAGCCTCTTTGCATCCTCCTCACAACTCATAATCCCACCTAGTTTTGTGTCGTCAGCAAATTTGGAAATATTACATTTGGTTCCCTCATCCAAATCATTGATATATATTGTGAATAGCTGGGGCCCAAGCACTGATCCCTGCGGTACTCCACTAGTCACCGCCTGCCACCCCGAAAAAGACCCATTTATTCCTACTCTCTGTTTCCTGTCTGTTAACCAATTTTCAATCTATGCCAATATATTACCCCCAATCCTATGTGCTTTAATTTTGCACACTAACCTCTTATGTGTGACTTTATCAAAGGCCTTCTGAAAATCCAAAAACACTGCATCCACTGGTTCTCCCTTATCTATTCTACCAGTTACATCGTCAAAAAACTCCAGTAGATTTGTCAAACATGATTTCCCTTTCATAAATTCATGTTGACTTTGTCTAATCCCGTTGATATTTTCTAAGTGTCCTGTTATCACATCCTTTATAATAGACTCTAGCATTTTCCCTACTACTGATGTTAGGCTAACCGATCTGTAGTTCCCTGTTTTCTCTCTCCCTCCTTTTTTAAATAGTGGGGTTACATTTGCCACCCTCTAATCTACAGGAATTGTTCCATAATCTATAGAATTTTGGAAGATGACAACCAATGCATCTACCATTTCCATGGCTACCTCTTTTAGTACTCTGGGATGCAGATTATCAGGCCCTGGGGATTTATCAGCTTCCAGTCCCATTATTTTCTCCAGCACTATTTTTTTACTAATACTAATTTCCTTTAATTCCTCCTTCTCACTAGACCCTTGGTTCCTTAGCATTTCTGGGAAGTTATTTGTGTCCTCTTCCGTGAAGACAGAACCAAAGTATTTGTTTAATCGTTCTGCCATTTCCTTGTACCCCATTATAATTCTCCCATTTCTGACTGTAAGGGACCTACATTTGTCTTCACTAATCTTTTTCTTTTTACATACTTGTAGAAGCTTTTACAATCCACTTTTATGTTCCTTGCACGTTTACTCTTATATTGTATTTTTCGCCTCTTAATCAATCTCTTGGTCCTTTTTTGCTGAACTCTAAACTGCTCCCAATCCTCAGGCTTGCTACTTTTTCTGGCAATTTTATATGACTCCTCTTTGGATCTAATACTATCCTTAATTTCTTTTGTTAGCCATGGTTGGGCCGCTTTTCCTTTTGTGTTTTTGCGCCAGAAAGGAATGTATAACTGTGGCAATTCATGCATTCGTTCCTTAAATGTTAGCCATTGCCTATCTACCGTCATGCCTTTTAATGAAGCTCCCCAATCTATCATAGGCAACTCACTCCAAATGCCTTCGTAGTTTCCTTTGTTTAGATTTAGGACCCTAGTTTCAGATTGGACCTCTTCACTTTCCATCTTAATGAAGAATTCTATCATGTTATGGTCACTCTTCCCTAAAGGACCCCGCACAACAAGATTATTAATTAACCCTTTCTCATTGCACAATGAAGCCCGGGATCCCATAAGCCTTTTTAACTGCTTTCTCAACCTGCCCTGCCACCTTCAACGATTTGTGTACACGTACCCCCAGGTCTCTCTGTTCGTGCACCCCCTTTAGGATTGTATCATTTAGTTTATAAGTCCTCTCCTCATTCTTTCTACCAAATGTATCACATCACACTTTTCCACATTAAATTTCATCTGCCATGTGTCTGCCCATTTCACCCGACTGTCTATGTCTTCCTGAAGTCTACCATTCTCCTCCTCTCTGTTCACTATAGTTCCAAATTTGGTGTAATCTGCAAATTTTGAAATTGTGCCCTGTACACCCAAGTCCAAGTCATTAATATATATCAAGAAAAGCAGTGGTCCTAGAACCGACCCCTGGGGAACACCACTGCATACCTTCCTCCAGTCCGAAAAACAACCGTTCACCACTACTCTCTGTTTCCTGTCACTTAGCCAATTCTTTATCCATGCTGCCACTGTCCCTTTTATTCCATGGGCTTCAACTTTGCTGGCAAGCCTATTATGTGGCACTTTGTCGAACGCCTTTTGGAAATCCATATACACTACGTCAACCGTATTGCCCTCATCAACTCTCTCTGTTACCTCATCAAAAAACTCGATCAAGTTTGTTAAACACGATTTGCCTTTAACAAATCCGTACTGGCTTTCCTTAATTAATCCACACTTGTCCAAGTGACTGTTAATTTTGTCCCTGATTACTGTTTCTAAAAGCTTCCCCATGACTGAGGTTAAACTGACTGGCCTGTAGTTGCTGGGTTTATCTTTACACCCTTTTTTGAACAATGGTGTAACATCTGCAATTCTCCAGTCCTCTGGCACCACCCCCATATCTAAAGGAGGATTGGAATATTATGGCCAGTACCTCCGCGATTTCCTCCCTCAATTCCCTCAGCATCCTCGGATGCATCCCATCCGCTCCTGGTGATTGATCTACTTTAAGTAAAGCCAATCATTCTAATACCTCCTCTTTATCAATTTTTATCCTATCAAGTGTCTCCACTACCTCCTTCTTCACTATGTCTATGGCAGCATCCTCTTCCTTGGTGAAGACAGATGCAAAGTACGCATTTAGCACCTCAGCCATACCCTCTGCCTCCATGCGTAGGTCTCCTTTTTGGTCCCTAATTGGCCCCACCCCTCCTCTTACAACCCATTTACTATTTATATGCCAATAGAAGACTTTTGGATTACCTTTTATGTTGGACACAATAACTAATACAAGGTGGAATAAGGTGACAGAGGAGAAAGGAAGGTGCAGACTGGCACCTCACCTTTTGAATCCACTCACTGAACGGGCATGGTCAATGACAACAGCACTGTAAGGTGACTTTAAAAGCTTTAATGTCAGGAAATAAGATATAAATATTAAGTTAGGTTTAACATTTCATTTTTAATTTGGGATTTAGTATCGGTTGAATTCAGATTGCCCCACACAAAAAAACTGGCGAAATGACAGCACCAAGCTTCAACATCAGGATTTCAATAAAATGTGTAGACAAAACACATGAAAAATTTCACTTTTATGTGAGCTAAATAAGCTGAATACATGCTGAATGACGCTTTGGATCCTTTGAGGTATCCCCATATGCTGATGCCTGTTTGCATCAAACGTACAATTTTCATACATAATTG
This sequence comes from Squalus acanthias, assembly GCA_030390025.1. NCBI lineage: Eukaryota > Metazoa > Chordata > Chondrichthyes > Squaliformes > Squalidae > Squalus > Squalus acanthias. The sequence goes on along the minus strand of CM059430.1, from coordinate 79,344,614 downwards.
CTGGGCAGTTGATGGGTAATTAGCCCCACTCTGCACCAGGAATTGGGATTTCCAAGGCGGAGCGTAACTTGACAGATCGCAAGTTCGGGATTTAGCGCATGCGCAAGTGTAAGGGAAAATCCCAAACTTGCGGTCCATTTCAAAGCAGTATGACGGCGTACTCTGAGAGTACACCATCATACCCATCACAAATTCTGGCCAATATCCCACTCAGTCTAGTCCCACTCTCCTGCTCCCTCCCCATATCCTTTATATCTCATCTCTCTCTAAGACCGCTCTACCCCTACTCACCATCCCCTTTGAAATCCCATCCAGTCTTATATCACTCTCCCTATCACTCTCCGTACCCATTAATATCCCATCCAGTCTAACCCCACTCTCCCCCTCACTCTCCGTACCCATTAATATCCCACCCAGTCTAATCCCACTCTCCCCCTCACTCCCCGTCACCATTAATATCCCATCCACTCTAACCCCACTCTCTCCCTCACTCCCCGTACGCATTAATATCCCATCCAGTCTAATCCCACTCTCCCCCTCACTCTCCGTACCCTTTAATATCCCATCCAGTCTAATCCCACTTTCCTGCTCACTCCCCATACCCATTAATATCCCACCCAGTCTAATCTCACTCTCCTGCTCGCTCCCCATACCCTTTAATATCCCACCCAGTCTAATCCCACTCTCCTGCTCACTCCCCATACCCTTTAATATCCCACCCAGTCTAATCCCACTCTCCTGCTCACCCCCCGTACCCTTTAATATCCCACCCAGTCTAATCCACTCTCCTGCTCACTCCCCATACCCTTTAATATCCCACCCAGTCTAATCCCACTCTCCTGCTCACTCCCTGTACCCTTTAATATCCCATCCAGTCTAATCCCACTCTCCTGCTCACTCCCCATACCCTTTAATATCCCACCCAGTCTAATCCAACTCTCCTGCTCACTCCCGTACCCTTTAATATCCCACCCAGTCTAATTCCACTCTCCTACTCACTCCTCATATCCATTAATAACCCACCCGGTCTAATCCCACTTCATTGCTTAATCCGAATATCCTTTAATATCCCACCCAGTATAAATTCATTCTCCTGATCACTCCCCATACCCTTTAATACCTCACCCAGTCTAATCCCACGCTCCTGCTCATTCCCGATAACCCTTAATATCCCACCCAGTATAATCCCATTCTATTACTCACTCCCAAGTCATTGGAATGTTGTCTTTTTCAAGCTACTGTCTAATTACATTTTGAAAGAATTGACAGATTCTGCTTCAACAGCAGTTTGTAGCACAGAATTCCACATCCTAACCTCTCTGTGTAAAAACAGGGCTGGCTTTTCCACTTCTGTGCTCCCCAGCCAGCGGGTTTCCTGTGAGTCCCATTAAGGGTTGGAAAAACCCTGTCTCCTAATCTCCCTATTGTAGGATGTTTAAATTCACCCTTGTCCTTTTGCCCATCCAACAGTTTCCAAAGTTCAGACCCATCGAACAGACAACACAAAACACAATGGCCCAGAAATTGATCTCGCTCTGTTCCCGCGGGGGTAAGCCTTCCCCGCGATGTCTCACCTCGCTTATGCTTTTTCTGATCCAGCTCGCACGAACTTGATGTTCCAGACATCAGCTGTGCTGGGCTTGCGTATCCCAGCGGCGCAGTTAATTCGTGCGAGCTGTGGGATCACGTGACTCAGTTAGAGCCAATGGCAGCACACCATCTTCCATTCATAAGTCTCACAGCATGGCTGTGAGACTTATGAATCTTACACCCCCCCAAAATAACAGCTAAACCTCAATTAAATTTTAAAAAAAAACCATCACATTAATAAAATAAGTATAGTTAATTAAATTAACCATTTTAAATAAAAAATTAAATTTTTGAAAAAATTTAAAATCTTTTAAAAAGTTATAAAAATAAACTTACCTGTCTTTAAAGTCTATAAAAAAGATATACCTGTAAAAAAAAATTCAAAAAAATACTTAATTCACTACTTACCTTCTTAAAAGCGGGTCTTACTCCTCCTTTTTACATTTCCAAAATCTTCCCTACTTACCTGCGCGTCCAAAGCATGAAGTGCACAGCGTGCGCGCAGCCTGTAGCGCGCACGCGATGCACTCAGGCCCCGCCCCCTTTTCGGAAGAGCAATTGCCGGTTTTCAGCGCATGCGCAGGGCATGCAGAAAACCGGCAATTGGAGTGGGAATATGCGAGAGTATGCAGTGCGTACTCTCGCGTCCCGGGATCAATTTTCGGCCCAATGAATCTGTGAAAAACATCTTTTTACTTAAAATCAGCAAGAGGTTCCAAGTAAGCTCACACAAAACTGTTGCATATAATACTCCTGATTATATCTCAGCACGCACAGGTTTATTCCTTTACTTTAAACTCAGATTATAAGCCAACACTGCACACGTACTAACACCAGTGAGTGGTCAGTTTGGCGATGGCGAGACGTACGACTTTAACTGGCAACTGACCAGGTCGCCTCCCCCGACTGCAGCAGCCCCGAGTGTCTTAAAACAGCATCTCTTGTACCCCAAAAACCTGGGCAGGCTCCTCAATGCGTATGTGTCCCAAACCGTGTGACAAATGGTCGGCAGTTGTTTTCCTCTTATCAGTGGGCCCCAAGGCCGTTCACACTATTTGCCTGAAGATGTTCCTGTCTTTGTAACGCCCAACCGTTTGTTCCTGCTCTGAGTCTGTCGCTTCCTTATCTGATTAACAGCTTTCGTACAAAGTTCCCGCAGGAACCAACCTCTCAACCTCCCGAAGCATGCTGGGATGTTAAATTTGGTCAACTTTTTAAGTTTGGTCAAAGTTAGAGCCAATTCTTACAGAGAATGGCTTATTCTTACAGTCCACCGAAAAGTGGCTGTGCACCCGAATCTTCGGGCCACAGGCACTTACACTTTGTAGGCATTGTCTTCTTCCCTTGGCGTCTTCTGCAACAATTTGATCCACTCTCATTGCTTGCGTCGCCTGTTAACATGGCAGGTTAGTGTCAATAGATATAACACAATCACCAATTGAACAATGACTAAAACATGGGAAATAATCCTTATCCAAGGATGAATCTCGATATTCGGACAAATATCCCACCAGGACGAATCGTCCCCTACTTTCGGTATTTTCTCATGCAGTTCACGGTTTTTCTGGACCAGGGTATAATAGTGCCTTTGGGACTGACTAACGCATCTCACTAACTCTACCAAGTGTTCCGGCAGAGGTGGAATGTCATAGTCGAACCGAGTCACATACTGGTGTAGTTAATCCCTTAACTCATCTTTTAGATCAATATCTACTTGCCTACGTGAATAAATACTGAACAAAACCCGCATCCCAAGTCTCACAGGTTGGACTGGGGTAAAATAAAAAGTTCCCGCCGCAATAGGACAAGTCAGGTTGTTACCGTACTGGTATTCCCGGTGCATTGCAGTGACACAATATTCACCCTTCCCTCAATACGCAGATCGTATGGGGGAATACTACCCCGCGATCTCTTTCATGGAGCAGTTCCATGCTATCCCATCCCAATCAAACCTGCATGCAGGGGCTGTGTGTTCTACCACATCATAAGTGCAGATGAATGTATCCCGAGCCTGAGCACACCCAGTAAGACCTGGGGCTACGCATGTGGTCCCATCCACTCGGGTCACGTACTTCGTGGGTTCATCATACCTTGTTAAGTGGTCTCCCTGACGTACTCCTATATTCTCCACATGAAACAAAGGATTTCGGATCGCCTTTTCGGGCAAACTAGGATAGTATAATACCATCCCCAACAGGGTGATGTTATTCTGTTCCTGTAAATGGCATTCATGTTTCACCAGGTACACCTGTACCAACCCCCTGACTTTACACATATTCACGGTAAATTGGTAAGTGGACATTGCCCTCAGATGTCGATCAGTCACCCATGAGGGAAGCTTCCCCTCAGCAATTCGCTGCAGGTTTTCATGGGCTTGTTCCAGTAACCAAGATCCATACATTACACAAACATCCTCCTTTAGAATTTGGTTTATCTTTTTAGCATGGGATTCTAAATATTTGACCATTTACGAAGAATAGTAGTAAGCCTGAGGACTGGGAGAGTTTCAGAAACCAGCAAAGGATGACCAAAAAATTGATAAAAAGGGAAAAAATTGAATATGAGAGAAAAATAGCAAGAAATATAAAAGCAGATTGTAAGAGCTTCTACAAGTATGTAAAAAGGAAGAGAGTAGCAAAAGTAAACGTTGGTCCCTTAGAGGCTGAAACAGGAGAAATTATTATGGGGAATAAGGAAATGGCAGAAACGTTAAACAAATATTTTGTATCTGTCTTCACAGTAGAAAACACAAAAAGCATACTAAAAATGGTGGGGAACCAAGGGTATAATGAGGGTGAGGATTTTAACGTAATTAATATAAGTAGAGAAAAAGCACTAGAGAAACTGATGGGACTAATAGCCGACAAATCCCCTGGACCTGACGGCCTATATCCTAGGGTTCTAAAAGAGGTGGTTGCAGAGATAGTGGATGCATTGGTTTTGATCTTCCAATATTCCCCAGATTCTAGAACGGTCCCAGCAGATTGGAAGGTCGCAAATGTAACACCGCTATTCAAGAAAGGAGGGAGAGAAAAAACAGGGAACTTCAGGCCAGTTAGCCTGACATCAGTCGTCGGGAAAATGCTGGAATCCATTGTTAAGGAAGTGGTATCAGGGCACTTAGAAAATCAAAACATGATTAGGCAGAGTCAACATGGTTTATGAAAGGGAAATCGTGTTTTTTGAGGATGTAACTAGCAGGGTAGATAAAGAGGAACCAGTGGATGTAGTATATTTGGATTTCCAAAAGGCATTTGATAAGTTGCCACATAAAAGGCTATTACACAAGATTAGGGTTAACTCTGTTTCTCTCTCCACGGATGCTGCCTGGCCTGCTGAGTTTTTCCAGCATTTTCTGTTGTTATTTCAGATTTCCAGCATCCGCAGTATTTTGCTATTCATTTGGATCATACTGTACCTGTGCAGGCACCCCTTCAGGCAAGGGCGTCTCATTGGGTATTGGTGTCCCATTAGACACCCCTACTTCATCATCCCACTGGAGAGGATAAAATCCGGCTCACCATGCTCATAATCGTGGCTTGTTGTCTTCTGGACCTGCTGGTGGACTGAAAAAGCTTCATCTGGTTAATGTGAAACCATTTAATTTTCTTAGGTAACTGAACCGCATACACCATAGGACTAGCTTTGTCCACAATACTATATGGTCCCTTGTACAGGGGTTCAAGACTCCCACCCTCACATAGATCCTCACCCATTACCTGGCTCCCCACCTCCCACTCCTGGGGATTACTCGGAGCCAAGTGCAGTCGGTTGCATTAGTGTGCCTTCCCATTGTTGTGGGCGGTCCTCAAGTTCAGGTTCTTTAAAGTTCCCAAAGGTCGTTCAGGAATTTATCCCCGTTTGAATTCCTGAAATTTACCCATAACCATTTAGGAATAATGATTTTAGAAAGAATTCCCATTTCCCATTTATTATCATTTCATCTCCTTCATGAGCCCTGGAGAAACTTTACCATCCAATACCATATGATCATTACCATTTAACCTCTTATTGGACCATCCATTCCTCAAAATATACCAAAGCAATTCCTGATTCCCTTCTCCATCTCCACATCATGATTCCCTTCTATCACTGTGGGGAAACATCCACTCAAATTAAAAACTGTAAAAATTTAACAATGCCCAAAATGTTTACAAAACACATAGCTGCTTGTGAAGTTAAAAAAGGAGTTCACAGCTGCTTGTGAAAAGAGTTAACTTTTTTTTTGCATTTCAAAAGAAGACAAACACAAACATTATCAACCATTGTCAGCTTGTGTCGCACATACTTGAAATTGATCAAAAATTTGAAAAATACCAATTATTGATGTGATTGCCTCAACTAGAGACTTTCACAAAATTTACACCAACCAGAATTTCACTGTGGCCACAATAAAAGTCTGGTTTTAATTGGTTAATTAACCTCAATAGCTCCATTTTAATTCGGATCAATCTCTTAAGCTCACAAATATCACTTGAAAAAAAGAGAGAAGCCACAGCCACACTAACAAAAAAACATTCACACATGCTTTGTCAACGTTCAAATTCATTTTCTTCTGGGCACCATGGCAACTGTAACTTCAAGGCTGAAGCTTGTCTTTTGTAAAACAAACTGTCTTTTGTGCATTTCATAGCTGCGTAGATCATAGTCAAAATAAATCCACACCTGCGCCTTTAACTTAAAATGTAATTCAATTTTGGGTGCACAAGCTTGAATTGAAATAAACATACTTAAAGAACCACATTCACACAACTGAGAAATACTGATCCCTGCAATGGGTTATGAACTCGAAGTGCTAAATCAGTTCAAAAACCAAAAACATGGCTCAAGTAGCTCTCAAATAATACATGTGTATACGTACATAAATCAAGTAACAAACTTAACACAGCACACGCTTGTCCAACATTCAAGACAAGGGTATAAAGGGTTAAACAGCTTTTAGCTCTCTGCACAGAAAAGTGGGTGGAGCTAAAACAAACACAACAGACACTTTCTTTCAAAGACAGACTTTCAAGACAAAAGGAATACTGTAACTTCTTAAAATTCATAGCCCGGAAAACATCCACACTTTCACACACTTTTGTTTGGACACTTTCACACAAACTGAAATTCCAGCATCTTTTAAGGTTCCTTTCACTCAACAAATCTTGTGTTTTATTTGTCTTGGCACAGACGCTGATAGCTCCTGTGTCGGTACAACTTTAAGTTTCTCTTTTTCTTCCTTCTTTTAAATTGTTGTCTTAGCAGCTTTTCCTGACCCCTCCCCTTTCTGGCGCGGTCCCTTCCTGTTGCCATTTGCGAGGGGTCCCACCTTTCATTTCACATACCTTGCCTTTTGGCTTATTCATTACTCTGGTATTCTTTAAATCTGTCTGATGCGCCTGGAAACACAGGGTCATTTTCCTCACTGCCCTAGCTTCGGTATTTCCGTCACCCACATCCTCTGGATCAAACTCAGACATTGCAGCTTGTAGATAGGGCAGACTGTGAGAAATCAAAGTGCGCAACCAGTGGTTACGCGGGGCTCCCACTAGTTGTCCTCTATCTCCCAGCACCCCTCCCATGGCCATTAGATCTGTGGGTCACAGCATGTCAGCAAAAGCTCCTGGGGTTTTGTTCGGACCCTGCTCTACATCTGCTAAAGCTATGAAAGGATCCCCTTTTCCTTGTCCCATCACTTAACCCAGCATAATCGCCTCCTGTCGATTGTTCTGCGGTGGGAGGTCGGCAAAAACATCGGGGCTGAAAGTGAATAGCAGTAAATGCTTCCTCTCCTCATCAGGGCCACTTAAGGCAGCCATTTGTTCCACCTCTAAACAGTGCCCTTGGGGGCCCCTCCCTGCTCCACCTTTTTCAGATCACTGGACATTTTCCTTCATTCCTCAGTATTATACAAATTCCCGATCTAGCGGTCCTAGGGCTCCTGCCTCTGCACCCTCAGTCGGCGCCTGGTACTGTTTTTGGTGCACTGGGCCACAGGTGGTGGCTGAACTCCCTCCGGTGGGCCATAGCCTGGTCCCTGCTCTAACTCACCTTCACTCACCTTCACCTTCCTCACCTTCACTATCCCTTTCTCCATCGTCCAGCCCTTCTTCTCCTGACGAAGGGATCATGGCGCACACAATGCCCCTCTGGACCCATAATTTATCCTCCAACTCCTTAATCTTCCTTTTACACTTGGTGTGATCCCCTTGAGCACCCCTATCTTCAGAAACCTGTTTCTGAACAACCCTAAATGTGGCTTTCAGGTCCTCGTTGGCCCTTTCTGCCTGCTCCACTCGGTGCCTCTGATCTGCTTCCCTCGTTACAACATGTCACATTGATTCTGATTACTGATACACTAGCTCTCTAGATATTGTTCTTTACTAACCCACCTTTCCTTTTCCTTCGCCAATTTTTCCTCGAGCTTCCTCTTGCTCTCCCTTAATTCCTCTACCTCCCTCTTTCTGCTTTCCCTTTCTTCCTCCAGTTTCTTCTTCTTACTTTCTCTATCTCCTTCTAATTCCTTCAGAATTTGGTTTACCACCGCTTCTCTATCACTGGCTTTTTCTGCCATGTCCTCTATTTTCCTTTGTAACTTAATCTTTGTACACTCGTCGTTCTTAACCTGCCTTTGATAGGCTAACAACCAGACGGCCTTCATTATCCGCTGCCGACACGTGGACCCTTGTGTCCATTGTTCGGCCTCATAAACCGGATCATCAGTCAATAATGACCCGTACCCACCTCTCCCGGAGAGGTAACTTCCCTGCCACATACTTTGTGACTAACTCATCCATTGTCTTTGCCATTGTCTGCTCTGAACGGGTCCCTGTTCGGGCGCCAAAATCTGTAAGACATTTAAATTCACCCTTGTCCTTTAACCCGTCCAACAGTTTCCAAAGTTCAGACCCGTCGAACAGACAACACAAAGCACAAGGATTCTGTGAAAAACATTTTTTTTACTTAAAATCAGCAAGAGGTTACAAGTAAGCTCACACAAAACTGTTGCATATAATACTCCTGATTATATCTCAGCATGCACAGGTTTATTCCTTTACTTTAAGCTCAGATTATAAGCCAACACTACATACGTACTAACACCAGTGAGTGGTCAGTTCAGTGATGGCTAGACGTACGACTTTAACCACCACTCACCCGAACTCACACTTACCCAAACTCAGCATTCTCTGCTGACTCGCACTCAGTGCTTGCTCACACTAGCACTGGTCTTTTTATACTGTTTGTTTGTTTACAGCCAAATTCAATTAGAGGGTGAGAAGGTTGGATCGCAAACAAGCGTGCTAAGCTTGAATAAAGGAGACTATGAAGGTATGCGAGCGGAATTGAGTAGAGTGGATTGGGAAAATAGATTAAAGGGTAAGACGATACATGATCAGTGGTGTACATTTAAGGAGTTATTTTACAACTTCCAAAAAAAATATATTCCACTGAGAAGAAAAGGCTGTAAAAGAAAAGACATTCATCCGTGGCTAAGTAAAGAAATTAGTATAGTATTCGACTAAAAACAAGGGATATAAGGTAGCCAAATCTAATGGGAGGATAGAGGATTGGGAAAACTTTAAAAGACAGCAAAAAATAACAAAAAGATTGATTAAGAAAGGGAAGATAGATTATGAAAGTAAATTAGCAAAACATATAAAAACAGATAGTAAGAGTTTTTATAGTTATATAAAAAGAAAAAGGGTGGCTAAAGTAAATGTTGGTCCCTTAGAGGATGAGACCGGGAAATTAATGGTGGGAAATATGGAGATGGCAAATACACTGAATGGATATTTTGTATCAGTCTGGGCAACACGGTGGCATAGTGGTTAGCACTGGTGCCTCACAGCGCCAGGGACCCGGGTTCGAATCTGACCCGGGTGACTGTCTGTGTGGAGTTTGCACATTCTCCCCGTGTCTGCATGGGTTTCCTCCGGGTGCTCCGGTTTCCTCCCACAGTCCAAAAATGTGCGGGTTAGGTTGATTTGGCTATGATAAATTGACCCTTAGTGTTAGGGGGGGATTAAATATGTGGGGTTATGGGGATAGGATGGGATATGTTAGGGGGAATTAAATACGTGGGGTTACGGGGGTAGGGTGGTATATGTGTACTGTGGGGATTAAAGCAGGGACAGGGTACTGGATTTGGATGATCAGCCATGATCGTATTGAATGGTGGAGCAGGCTCGACGGGCCGAATGGCCTACTCCTGCTCCTAGATTCTATGTTTACAGTAGAGGACACTAAGAATATCCAAACAGGGGGCTATAGGGGGGGAGGAGCTAAACACGATCAAAATCATTAAGGAAGTGGTACTCGGTAAAATAATGGGACTCAAGGCGGATAAATCACCTGGACCTGATGGCTTACATCCTAGGGTCTTGAGGGAAGTGGCGGTAGGGATTGTGGATGCTTTGGTAATAATTTTCCAAAACTCCCTGGACTCAGCAAAGATCCCGGCAGACTGGAAAACTGCTAATGTAACACCCTTATTTAAAAAGGGCAGTAGACAGAAGGCTGGAAACTATAGACCGGTTAGCCTAACATCTGTGGTGGGTAAAATTTTGGAGTCCGTTATTAAGAGACAGTAACGGGACATTTGGATAATCATAATTTAATAGGACAAAGTCAGCATGGTTTTATGAAGGGAAGTCATGTTTGACAAATTTGCTGGAGTTCTTTCAGGAAGTAACATATAGGGTGGATAAAGGGGAACCAGTGGATGTGGTGTATTTAGACTTCCAAAAGGCATTTGACAAGGTGCCACACAAAAGATTATTGCTTAAGATAAAAAATCACGGGATTGGGGGTAATATTCTGGCATGGATAGAGGATTGGCTATCTAACAGAAGGCAGAGAGTTGGGATAAATGGTTCATTCTCAGACTGGCAATCAGTAACTAGTGGTGTTCCACAGGGGTCAGTGCTGGGTCCCCAACTCTTTACAATCTATATTAACGATTTGGAGGAGGGGACCGAGTGTAACATATCAAAGTTTGCAGATGATACTGGATCAATATGTCGAGGAACCAACTCGGGAACAGGCTATATTGGACTGGGTACTGTGCAATGAGAAGGGACTAATTAGTAATCTTGTTGTACGGGGACCCTTGGGTCAGAGCGATCATAACATGATCGATTTCTCACTCGAAATGGAGAGCGAAGAAATTGACTCAGATACTAAGGTCCTGAATTTAAACAAGGGGAATTATGATGCCATTAGACGGGAACTGAGTAGGTCTGATTGGACAACGTTCCTGGGAGGACTGGAGGTAGATAAACAATGGCAAGCATTTAAAGATAGAATGACAAAATTGCAAAAATTGTTTATACCAATCTGGCATAAAAGGAAATCTAAAAAGGTGACTCAACCGTGGATAACAGGGGAAATTAGAGACAGCATAAAATCCAAAGATAGGGCGTATAAAATAGCCAAAAAAAGCGCCAGAGCGGAAGATTGGGAACAGTTTAAGATAGAGCAAAGGAGGACAAAGGGCTTAATCAAGAGGGGCAAAATAGCTTACGAAAGCAAGCTGGCGGAAAATATAAAAACTAACTCCAAAAGCTTTTATAAGTATATCAAGAGGAAAAGACTGGTGAAAACCAAAGTTGGCCCATTGCAGTCAGATACGGGGGAATATATAACGGGAAATAAGGAAATGGCAGACCAACTAAATGCATACTTTGGGTCAGTCTTTACGAAGGAAGACACAAAAAACCTCCCTGGGATATCGGGAAAAATAGGGACATTTGCAAAGGAGGAACTGACGCAAGTCAATATCTCTAAGGATATGGTGTTAAGGAAGCTAAAGGGATTGAAGGCGGACAAATCCCCAGGGCCTGATAACATGCATCCTAGGGTGCTGAAGGAGATGGCCCTAGAGATAGCGGATGCACTAAGTATGATTTTTCAGAATTCATTAGACTCGGGAACAGTGCCCATGGATTGGAGGGTAGCTAACGTTACCCCACTATTCAAAAAGGGGGGTAGGGAAAAAGCAGGTAATTACAGACCTGTAAGCCTTACATCAGTTGTGGGCAAAATGCTGGAGTCCATCATTAAGGATGAAATAGCGGAGCACTTAGCAAATGGGGACAGGATAGGACAGAGTCAACATGGATTTACAAAGGGTAAATCGTGCTTGACTAATCTATTGGAATTTTTTGAGGGAGTAACTGGTAAAATAGATGGGGGAGAGCCAGTAGATGTGGTGTACCTGGACTTCCAAAAGGCCTTCGATAAGGTCCCACATAAAAGATTAGCAGGGAAAATTGAAGCTCATGGGATAAAGGGGAAAGTATTGACGTGGATAGAGAACTGGCTGTCAGATAGAAAACAGAGAGTTGGAATAAACGGCTCATTTTCTGAATGGCAGGCAGTAACAAGTGGGGTACCACAGGGATCTGTCCTGGGTCCCCAGCTGTTCACAATTTACATTAATGACCTGGATCAGGGAGTCGGATGCAGCATTTCCAAATTTGCAGACGACACTAAACTAGGAGGGGGGGTGGGCTCAAAGGAGGAGACCAGGAAGCTCCAGAGCGATTTGGACAGACTGGGTGATTGGGCGGATAAATGGCAGATGCACTATAATGTGGACAAGTGCGAAGTTATCCACCTTGGGTGCAGGAACGGGAGGGCAAATTATTATTTAAATGGCAATAAATTGGGAGAGGGGGAAGTACAGAGAGACCTGGGTGTTCTTGTACACCAGTCACTGAAGGCGAGCATGCAGGTGCAACAGGCGATCAAGAAGGCAAACGGTATGCTGGCCTTCATAGCAAAAGGGTTGGAATACAGGAACAGGGATACCTTGCTGCAGCTGTACAGGGCACTGGTGAGACCACACCTCGAGTACTGTGTACAGTTTTGGTCGCCTCATCTGAGGAAAGATGTTCTTGCCATGGAGGGGGTGCAGCGGCGATTCACCAGGCTGATACCAGGAATGGCGGGATTGACCTATGAGGAGAGACTATGTAGTTTAGGGATGTACACACTGGAGTTTAGAAGATTGAGAGGGGACCTCATAGAAGTGTATAAAATTCTGACAGGTCTAGACAGACTAGATGCAGAAGGAATGTTTCCCTTGGCGGGTGAGAACAGAACTAGAGGACATAATTTAAGGATAAGGGCTAAACCATTTAGGACAGAAATGAGGGGGAATTTCTTCACTCAGAGGGTGGTGAACCTGTGGAACTCATTGCCACAGAGGGCAGTGTACGCCAGCTCATTAAATATATTTAAGAGGGAATTAGATGTATTTCTACAGGCAAAAGGGGTTAAGGGTTACGGAGAGAAGGCGGGGACGGGATACTGAATTGGAGGATCAGCCATGATCTCATTAAATGGCGGAGCAGGCTCGAAGGGCCGGATGGCCTACTCCTGCTCCTATCTTCTATGTATCTATCTATGTATCTATGTATACTAAGATGGGAGGGAAAGTAGTGAGTGAGGAGGACATAAAAAATCTGCAAGGGGACATAGACAGGCTAAGTAAGTGGGCAGAGATTTGGCAGATGGAATACAATACTGGAAAGTGTGAGGTTATGCACTTTGGCAGGAAAAATAGTAGAGCAAGTTATTATCTTAATGGCAAGAAACTGGAAAGTACTGAAGTACAAAGGGATCTAGGGGTCCTGGTGCACGAAACTCAAAAGGTTAGTATGCAGGTGCAGCAAGTGATTAAGAAAGCCAATGGAATGTTGGCTTTCATTGCTAGGGGGATAGAATATAAAAATAGGGAGGTATTGCTTCAGTTGTACAAGGTAATGTTGAGACCGCACCTGGAATACTGCAAATAGTTTTGGTGTCCATACTTAAGAAAAGACATACTTGCTATCGAGTCAGTACAAAGAAGGTTCACTCGGTTAATCCCGGGGATGAGGGGATGAACATATGAGGAGAGGTTGGGTAGATTGGGACTCTACTCATTGGAGTTCAGAAGAATGAGAGGCGATCTTATTGAAACATAAAAGATTGTGAAGGGGTTGGGTTGGGTGGATGCAGGGAGGATGTTCCCGATGATGGGCGAAACTAGAACTAGGGGGCATAGTCTTAGAATAAGGGGCTGCTCTTTCAAAACTGAGATAAGAAGGAACTACTTCACTCAGAGGGTGGTAGGTCCATGGAATATGCTGCCCCAAAAAGCTGTAGAAGCTACATCATTACATAAATTTAAAACAGAAATAGACAGTTTCCTAGAAGTAAAGGGAATTAAGGGTTACGGGGAGCGGGCAGGAATTTGGACATGAGTCTAGGTTCGGATCGGTCATGGCCCTGTGGGTAGCGTAGCGGGCCCAGGGGCCGTGTAGCCTGATCCTGCTCCTATTTCGTGTGTCCAATTCTGTTAGGTTCAGGAGATGGTTCTGTGATAGTAGATTGGCGGTTAGGATCAGATCAGCCATGATCTTATTGAATGGCGGAGCAGGCTCGAGGGGCCTATTGGCCTACTTCTGCTCCTATTTCTTATGTTCTTATGTAACTGGCAACTGACCAGGTCACCCCCGACTGCAGCAGCCCCGAGTGTCTTAAAACAGCATCTCTTATAGCCTAAAAACCTGGGCAGGCTCCTCAATGCGTATGTATCCCAAACGGTGTGACAAATGGTCGGCAGTTGTTTTCCTCTTCTTATCAGTGGGCCCCACTACTTGCCTGAAGATGTTCCTGTCTTTGTAATGCCCAACCGTTTGTTCCTGCTCAGGGTCTGTGGTTCTCATATCTGATCAACAGCTTTCGTACAAAGTTCCCGCAGGAACCAACCTCCCAAAGCATGCTGGGATATTAAATTTGGTCAACTTTTTAAGTTTGTTCAAAGTTACAGCCAATTCTTACAGCGAATGGCTTATTCTTACACTATTGACCTCGATCAGGTCATTTCTCACCTATAGTGCTCAAGACTCTCTTCACAATGTAATACCTCACCCCGCGTACCTTCCCAATGAACCTACGCTGCACATTAACATTGCTTTATATAATTCCTGTGACGTGGTGCCCAAACCTGTACACAACACTCCAACCGCAGCCTAAGATCTCATGTGAGTTCAACCTTACCCTCTGTATTCGATGTATCTCAATACAAATCCAAGAGGTAGGTACCCTGTAATATAAATCAGGGTCAATGTGACCTTCTGGTCTAGTTTTGATCGCCTAAATGGGTCGGAGAGGAAATTTCCAGGTTTTTCCCCCCATCTCCCGGGATATTACATGGCTCCAGGTGAGTTCTTATGTTCTTTGTGGGGAGCATTGGTATTGTGATGTTTGAGGCATCACAACTGTATGGGACAAGTTGATGAACCAGTGGGCCTTTTCCTGTTCATCCTTTTGCACACGTGTGTATGTTCATATTGCTCTTTTTATGGCTTTATCTACTTATGCTGAGTCCTTTAGTGACCTGTGTGTCTGCACTGGAAAGTCTCTCTGCTCCTCTATCCCATTTATCAATGAAGGTGTATTGGTTTTTATTCATTCTCGTGATGTGGGCATCGCTATATATATATATAAAAATATAACAGCGATATATGTCCAAGTCAGGATGGTGTGTGTCTTTGAGGGAACTTGGAGGTGGTGGAATTCCCATGTGTCTGCTGCCATTGTAGGGTCGGCTGGGTGTGCTTTGATGTGTCCTGATTCGATGTCTTGGTCACAATCCGTCTGGTTTTGTTCCTTTCTAGCAGTTTGATCCAACTGAGTGGCTTGCTGGGCCATTTCAGAGGCTAGTTAAGAGTCAACCACATTTCCTTTCTATCCTTAGTTCCAAATGTGTTACTTCACATAGTTCTAAATTGAACTTTAGGTGCCATGATCTGCCCATCCTGTTGGTGCCCTCCTGCAGTCTCAGTCCTTGACACAAGGGAGAACAAAGCGAGTTTGGATGTTCCCTTAATTTCCAAGTCTGTATCATTTCTGTATAAAATAAATAAGAGTGACCCCAACACAGACCCCTGTGAAACTTTGCCAAGAAATGACTCCTTACCCTTACCCTTTGCTTTCTGCCCTCCATCTCTCTATCCATGAGGCCATATGCCCCATAATTGCCTTATCATTGGCATGTCTTGTGTAAGGAACCTTATCTAGTGCTTTTTGAAATCCAGATAAACAATACCCACTGCATTTCCTTTATCAATCTTCTGTTATTTCTTCAAATAATTTGATCAGATTAGTCAAACATGGCCTGCCTTTTAGACACCATGATAACTGGCTTTGACTAACTTATATTTCTCCACAAGCTTAGTAATTTCATCCCATATTACCAGAGGGTTTCCATCGAATGGGCAGCCCCTTTAAATCACCCAGGGACTAACTCATTGCGTGGGCGGTCCCTTTAAATCACCCGGGGACTAACTCATTCTGTGGGCGGGCCCTTTAAATCGCCCAGGCACTAACTCATTGCATGGGCGGTCCCTTTAAATCGCCCAGGGACTAACTCATTGCGTGGGCGATCCCTTTAAATCACCCCGGGACTAACTCATTGCGTGGGCGGTCCCTTTAAATCGCCCGGGGACTAACTCATTGCGTGGGCGGTCCCTTTAAATCACCCGGGAACTAACTCATTGCGTGGGCGGTCCCTTTAAATCACCCGGGGACGAACCCATTGCGTGGGCGGTCCCTTTAAATCGCCCGGGAACTAACTCATTGCGTGGGCGGTCCCTTTAAATCACCTGGGGACTAACTCATTACGTGGGCGGTCCCTTTAAATCGCCCAGGGACTAACTCATTGCGTGGGCGGTCCCTTTAAATCACCCGGGGACGAACTCATTGCGTGGGCGGTCCCTTTAAATCACCCGGGGACGACCCCATTGCGTGGGCGGTCCCTTTAAATCACCCAGGGACTAACTCAGTCCGTGGGTGGTCCCTTTAAATTTCCCAGGGACTAACTCACCACGTCCCTCTCATACTGCAGTCTTCAATTTTAACTGACTGGAGTCATACCTAGCACAAAGGAAGATGGTTGTGGTGGTTGGTGGCCAATCATCCCAGCCGCAGGACATCGCTGCAGGAGTTCCTCAGGGCAGTGTCCTAGGCCCAACCATCTTCAGCTGCTTCATCAATGATCTTCCCTCCATCATATGGTCAGAATGGGGGTGTTCACTGATGACTGCACAGTGTTCAGATCCACTCGCAACCCCTCAGATAATGAAGCATTATATGCCCACATGCAGCTAGACCTGGATGACATTCAAGCTTGGGCTGATAAGTGGCAAGTATCATTCGCACCACACAAGTGCCAGGCAATGACTATCTCCACTTCACCTGACGAAGGAGCAGCAGCTCCGAAAGCTTGTGGTTTCAAATAAAACTGTTGGACTATAACCTGGTGTTGTGCGACTTCTCACTTTTATCTCCAACAAGAGAGAGTCTAACCACTGCCCCTTTACATTCAATGGCATAACCATCGCCAAATCCCCCAACATCAACATCCTAGGGGTCACCATTGACCAGAAACTTAACTGGACCAGCCACATAAATACTGTGACTACAAGAGCAGGTCAGAGGCTGGGTATTCTGTGTCTCACCTCCTGACTCCCTTCACCACCAGCATACCGTGGCTGCAGTGTGTACCATCTACAAGATGCACTGCAGCAACTCGCCAAGGCTTCTTCGGCAGCACCTCCCAAACCCGCGACCTCTACCAACTAGAAGGACAAGGGCAGCAGGCGCATGGGAACACCACCACCTCCAAGTTCCCCTCCAAGTCACACACCATCCTGACTTAGAAGTATATCGCCGATCCTTCGTCGTTGCTGAGAAAACTCCTGGAACTCCCTCCCTAACAGCACTGTGGGAGTACCTTCACCACACGGACTGCAGCGGTTCAAGGCAGCGGCTCACCACCACCTTCTCAAGGGCAACTAGGGATGGGCAATAAATGCTGGTCTTGACAGCGACGCCCACATCCCGGGAAGAATTTTGAAAAACTGCTCTTCTGAGCAGGCAGGAGGGACACCTGCTGGAAGCTGCTTGAGTTCTTCTTTAAATATACGATTGGGCTCCAATTATGCCATTTTAACGATGGGCCTGAGTGGGGTCGCCACTGTGGCTTTCTTTTGAACTTTTTGAGAGGTAACTTTTTGGCAGAAAAAACAATGGTCCTGAATTTCCTCGGAGTTCCTGCTGCTGTGTTGCCGTAACTTTGCTGAAAGTGCTACGGGAATCCCATTTACACACATAAGCGGAGGTTCCACCTTACGTCCAGTGAAGTTATAGCCGCAGAACATCCGAGGACATTCAGGCCTTATCTGTGCTTGTTTTCCTCAATGTAGAGGACATTGCAGCATGAGGAGTGAATACAATGTCTTTACAATACATTTTTTACGATACACCTACAATACATTTATAATGCATTAACAATAAATACACAATACATATACATAATACACTTACACGCAATTTGAATACTTATGATGAACTTACAATACACTTACAACACATTTACAAAATGCTTACAATATATTTACAGTATAATGTACTTACAGCACACTTATAATACTTCACAGTATTTTATAATGCATTTACTCTATTCTTAGGAAACATGTAATTCAGTTACAATGCATTTATACACTTGCAATACATTACAATACACTTACGATACATTGACAATGCACTTACGATGCATTTACAATTTTTTTTTCCTGAAATACATGTGCTGCATTCCCCAGCATTAACACCCTCACATTGATTGGCAGAAAAATTATTTTTGGAAAGAAATGAAAATAAACATATTAGGGAGAACTCTTTTCTCTTGCAGACCATTTGGAATAACGTGCGGGTGGAAGAGTAGAGACAAAACTTAGGGATATTCAATATGCAGCTGGAGACTACACTGGGAAAGCTTCATGGTTTGGGACTTCGTGACCATATTTCTACAAAAAGGATTTGGGAAAAATAGTTAAATCTAAATATTGGGGTTTTAAAGCAAAATGTATTCACACAAGATAGATATTTCGAATTTTATGCAAGGAATGTTCATTGTTATTAATTAGCTTGTCTTGGTAATCAATAAACACCTAACGTCCATTGGTTTGGGTAGTTTCTGATCCTGGGTACTCAGCAGGTGTTGTCTAGCAGGTCTTCTCATTTGGCTCTTAATACAAGGAGTATTAGAGTCAGAGTCGGTCAGGGTTTGAAAGCAGAAAGCTGCAATGGAAAGTTTTGGCCAGGTTAAGGAGAATCCTGGAGGATAGTTAGAAGTTATTTTTGTTTAAATCAATTAAGATGACCCACTGATGTGGGGAAGCTTGTCGTGTTCATTATTTTGTATTATTACACCAAGACAAATTGTATTAATTGAATTAAGTCCAATCATAACTGTTGCTCTGTGTTTTCATGTGTTGTGAAATAATGCAGATTAACTATTCGTATCTGGTCTCATCTTACATCATCTTATCATTGCCTTTACTTATGTACTTTCAAGCTATGAATCTCTCCAGTTACTCAGAGTTCACAAAGATCTCCTGTTCGTTTTTCTTTC
Organism: Squalus acanthias; assembly: GCA_030390025.1. Lineage (NCBI taxonomy): Eukaryota > Metazoa > Chordata > Chondrichthyes > Squaliformes > Squalidae > Squalus > Squalus acanthias. Next base: position 79,325,575 of record CM059430.1, on the reverse strand, counting down.
CAGAATTCTTACTATAAATCGTGAACAAATGAAATATTCGCAAAGTCAATCATGATGTACCACAACAGAGGAATTCTGAACCCTGTAACCTTCTGAAAGAGTTTAATTTCCCAGCACTGACATCCCAGGCATTGATGAGGTCAGCATTCCCCACTTGTGGTTCCAGGCACAAGGCATCATCATCAGATGACAAACAGCCTGCAACTATTTCACCAAATTAACCAATGGCTTTTAGAGGAACTGAGGTAAGGGGCCGAGCCCCATGGAACAGGACACCACCAAGGCTCAAATATCACTTCTGTTTATTCTGAAAATGAGACAATTTTGATGTTAAGATCCTACTAGGATCAGGATTTAAGAGCAGTGATTTCCATGTGAGATTATTTGTGGAAACTATAGTTTTCATTTAAAGGATCTTTTTAAGTGAGGTTTGAGTGCTGTATATCTCAAGACATAGGATCCTAGATTCATACAGCACAAGAGGAGGCCATTCGGCCCATCGTGCCTGTGCCGGCTCTGTGAAAGAGCTGTCCAATTAATCCCACTCCCCGGCTCTTTCCCCAGAGCCCTGCAATGTTTCCTTTTCATTTCACTTTTAATTGTGGCACCAAGTCTTGGCTGGGACCCAGACTAGGGATGGGGTGAGACTCACTTCAAAGCAATTATCAATGTAATGTCATTTCCATTAGGACAAGATTGTAGGGAAAAGTCTTTTCAATGTAAAGTATTCAGTCCCTGGTGGGCTTCATACCCTTGGCTTTCAACAGCCTGCTTCCTTTGAAGAGTCCTGCTTAGTGAGTGGAGAGTACCCCAGAGCCCAATGACAGCCAGTAATTCAAAGGAGAAACGAACTAGAACTAATGACTGATGTCAGCCCACAAGGTCAGCACTCAGCTTCGTCTATTTTACACACCGATCAAAGATTTACTCCTGGCATTCAAGGTGTCTCCTTTTCTGCCCAGCGAAGGATTAGCTTTTTTTTATATTCGTTCATGGGATGTGGGTGTCGTTTACTGCTCATTCCTAGTTGCCCTATATTGCCAGAGCTGCAGGCGAGAGGTCAAATCAAGGAAGCTGGCTAACGCCAAGGTGTGGGAGTGTACCGCAGTAAGTTAGGTTATGCTGGCACTACTGCTCCTTCATCCCAGCAGCTGAGATAGATTCTGGGTGAGACGGGGGGTGGCCAAATGCCCTTTGACCCCAGCCCTGAGGTTTTGCAGAAATTCATTAATTCTAAAAAAAAATTGCCTGTAAACAAAAGACCACCTGAATAGTTCAATGTGAAGAAATGGACTTCTGCTCTCAAAGCTCCAGACAGCTCTCCCGTCCAATACACATTGTAGAATGGTCCAGACAACCGTCTCAGAGCCCTGTATGTCTCGCCGCTTCTCCAACTCTGGCCTCTTGCACATTCCGGATTTCCATCACTCCATTATTGGCAGCCGTGCCTTCAGCTGCCTGGGCCCTAAGCTCTGGAATTCCCTCCCTAAACCTCTCCGACTCTCTGCCTCTCTTTCCCCCTTTAAGATGCTCCTTAAAACCTACCACTTACCAAGCTTTTGGTCACCTGTCCTAACATCTCCTTATTTGACTTGGTGTCAAATTTTGTTTGAGAATCGCTCCTGTGAAGAGCCTCGGGACTTTTTACCATGTTAAAGGCGCTGTATAAAGGCAAGTTGTTGTTGTTGTTGTTGTATGTGGGTATCGCAGTAAATCTCAGGTGGCAGTCATCGGTTATGTTTACAAATTTCTTCGGCAGCACCTCCCAAATCCGCGACCTCTACCATCTAGGACAAGGGCAGCAGGCGCATGGGAACACCACCACCTCCAAGTTCCCCTCCAAGTCACACACCATCATCACTTGGAAATATATCGCCGATCCTTCATTGTCGCCGGGTCAAAATCCTGGAACTCGCTCCCTAACAGCACTGTGGGAGTACCTTCACCACACGGACTGCAGCGGTTCAAGAAGGCGGCTCACCACCACCTTCTCAAGAGCAACTAGGGATGGGCAATAAATGCCGGCCTTGCCAGCGACGTCCACATCACAAGGATGAATTTTAAAAAATGTTGTTTACCCCACTTTATCCTGTTGCCTGCTGCAATAGAAATACAAAGGAAATGAAAGTAGATTGTGAAGAACTATTTAGAGGAGGCCAAAAAGGGAGCCACAGGAAGAGGGAGGTGAGTTAGGTTGATGACTGGATTTTATTACGTGCAGCGGCCCAAGCTCAGTCAGTGATCAGAAGTTAAGCTGCGAGGTGGTTGTTGTTGTATCTTTGCATTCTTCCCTTGTAGGGTCAACCATGGCTCAGTGGGTGGGACTCCTGACTCTGAGTCAGAAGGTTGTGGGTTCAAGTCCAGCTCCAAAGACTTGAGCACCAAAACTAGGCTAAGCCACCCATGCAGTGCTGAGTGAGTGCTGCACTGTCGGAGATGAGACGCTAAACCGAGACCCCGTCTGCCCTCTCATGTGCACGTACAATCATACAATGAGTGAGTGGGGTCACCCAATGGAGGCGAGAATCACGTTGGACATCAATCCAGAATTCCGAGAGGGAGCTGCGGTCTCTACTCGCCAGGACTGTCTGGAGCGGGGTTCAAGCCCTGCACCTTCTGACACAAAGGCGGGAATGTTACCACTGAGTTAAAGATTGGCTCCAGACGTGGGGCGATGTCTCACAGCTCCAGAGACTCTTTACCACCTTTAGGTTATAGACTAGGGAGGGAGTTACACACTTAACTCACATACCCCAACTGTGCCAATCGGGATTATTTCACTGATTGCATAACGTCAAAGGATGCTCGCCCAGTGAGCACTGGTCTTCGGAGTGATAACTGGTCCACGGAGAGAGCTCTGGTCCTCGGAGAAAGCACTGGTCCTTGGGAAGAGCTCTGGTCCTCGGAGAGAGCTCTGGTCCTCGGAGAGAGCTCTGGTCCTCGGAGAGAGCTCTGGTCCTCGGAGAGAGCTCTGGTCCTCGGAGAGAGCTCTGGTCCTCGGAGAGAGCTCTGGTCCTCGGAGAGAGCTCTGGTCCTCGGAGAGAGCTCTGGTCCTCGGAGCAAGCTCTGGTCCTCGGAGAGAGCTCTGGTCCTCGGAGAGAGCTCTGGTCCTCGGAGCGAGCTCTGGTCCTCAGAGAGAGCTCTGGTCCTCGGAGAGAGCTCTGGTCCTCGGAGCGAGCTCTGGTCCTCGGAGAGAGCTCTGGTCCTCGGAGAGACCTCTGGTCCTCGGAGCGAGCACTGGTCCTCGGAGAGAGCTCTGGTCCTCGGAGCGAGCACTGGTCCTCGGCGAGATCTCTGGTCCTCGGAGCGAGCTCTGGTCCTCAGAGAGAGCTCTGGTCCTCGGAGCGAGCACTGGTCCTCGGAGAGAGCTCTGGTCCTCGGAGAGAGCTCTGGTCCTCGGAGAGAGCTCTGGTCCTCGGAGAGAGCTCTGGTCCTCGGAGCGAGCTCTGGTCCTCGGAGAGAGCTCTGGTCCTCTGAGAGAGCTCTGGTCCTCGGAGCAAGCTCTGGTCCTCGGAGAGAGCTCTGGTCCTCGGAGAGAGCTCTGGTCCTCGGAGCGAGCTCTGATCCTCGGAGAGAGCTCTGGTCCTCGGAGAGAGCTCTGGTCCTCGGAGCGAGCACTGGTCCTCGGAGAGAGCTCTGGTCCTCGGAGCGAGCACTGGTCCTCAGCGAGATCTCTGGTCCTCGGAGCGAGCTCTGGTCCTCAGAGAGAGCTCTGGTCCTCGGAGCGAGCACTGGTCCTCGGAGAGAGCTCTGGTCCTCGGAGAGAGCTCTGGTTCCTCGGAGAGAGCTCTGGTCCTCGGAGAGAGCTCTGGTCCTCGGAGAGAGCTCTGGTCCTCGGAGAGAGCACTGGTCCTCGGAGCGAGCTCCGGTCCTCAGAGCGATCGCTGGTACATGGAGAGAGCTCTGGTCCTCGGAGAGAGCTCTGGTCCTCGTAGAGAGCTCTGGTCCTCAGAGAAAGCTCTGGTCCTCAGAGAGAGCTCTGGTCCTTGGAGAGAGCTCTGGTCCTCGGAGCAATCATTGGTCTTCGGAGAGAGCTCTGGTCCTCGGAGAGAGCTCTGGTCCTCGGAGAGAGCTCTGGTCCTCGGAGAGAGCTCTGGTCCTCGGAGAGAGCTCTGGTCCTCGGAGAGAGCTCTGGTCTTCGGAGCGATCACTGGTACATGGAGAGAGCTCTGGTCCTCGGAGCGATCACAGGTCCTCGGAGAGAGCTCTGGTCCTCGGAGCGAGCTCTGGTCCTCGGAGCGAGCTCTGGTCCTCGGAGCGAGCTCTGGTCCTCGGAGAGAGCTCTGGTCCTCGGAGCGAGCACTGGTCCTCGGAGAGAGCTCTGGTCCTCGGAGCGAGCACTGGTCCTCGGCGAGATCTCTGGTCCTCGGAGCGAGCTCTGGTCCTCAGAGAGAGCTCTGGTCCTCGGAGCGAGCACTGGTCCTCGGAGAGAGCTCTGGTCCTCGGAGAGAGCTCTGGGTCCTCGGAGAGAGCTCTGGTCCTCGGAGAGAGCTCTGGTCCTCGGAGAGAGCTCTGGTCCTCGGAGCGAGCTCTGGTCCTCAGAGCGATCGCTGGTACATGGAGAGAGCTCTGGTCCTCGTAGAGAGCTCTGGTCCTCGGAGAAAGCTCTGGTCCTCAGAGAGAGCTCTGGTCCTTGGAGAGAGCTCTGGTCCTCGGAGCAATCATTGGTCCTCGGAGAGAGCTCTGGTCCTCGGAGAGAGCTCTGGTCCTCGGAGAGAGCTCTGGTCCTCGGAGAGAGCTCTGGTCCTCGGAGAGAGCTCTGGTCCTCGGAGAGAGCTCTGGTCCTCGGAGAGAGCTCTGGTCTTCGGAGCGATCACTGGTACATGGAGAGAGCTCTGGTCCTCGGAGCGATCACAGGTCCTCGGAGAGAGCTCTGGTCCTCAGAGCGAGCTCTGGTCCTCGGAGCGAGCTCTGGTCCTCGGAGCGAGCTCTGGTCCTCGGAGAGAGCTCTGGTCCTCAGAGAGAGCACTGGTCCTCGGAGCGAGCTCTGGTCCTGGGAGAGAGCTCTGGTCCTCGGAGAGAGCTCTGGTCCTCAGAGCGAGCTCTGGTCCTCGGAGAGAGCTCCGGTCCTCGGAGAGAGCTCTGGTCCTCGGAGCAAGCTCTGGTTCCTCGGAGAGAGCTCTGGTCCTCGGAGCGAGCTCTGGTCCTCGGAGAGAGCTCTGGTCCTCGGAGAGAGCACTGGTCCTCGGAGAGAGCACTGGTCCTCGGAGCGAGCTCTGGTCCTCAGAGAGAGCTCTGGTCCTCGGAGCGAGCACTGGTCCTCGGAGAGAGCTCTGGTCCTCGGAGAGAGCTCTGGTTCCTCGGAGAGAGCTCTGGTCCTCGGAGAGAGCTCTGGTCCTCGGAGAGAGCTCAGGTCCTCGGAGAGAGCTCTGGTCCTCGGAGCGAGCTCTGGTCCTCAGAGCGATCGCTGGTACATGGAGAGAGCTCTGGTCCTCGGAGAGAGCTCTGGTCCTCGTAGAGAGCTCTGGTCCTCAGAGAAAGCTCTGGTCCTCAGAGAGAGCTCTGGTCCTCGGAGAGAGCTCTGGTCCTCGGAGAGAGCTCTGGTCCTCGGAGCGAGCTCTGGTCCTCGGAGAGAGCTCTGGTCCTCGGAGAGAGCTCTGGTCCTCGGAGCGAGCTCTGGTCCTCGGAGAGAGCTCTGGTCCTCGGAGAGAGCTCTGGTCCTCGGAGCGAGCTCTGGTCCTCGAAGAGAGCTCTGGTCCTCGGAGAGAGCTCTGGTCCTCAGAGCGAGCTCTGGTCCTCGGAGAGAGCTCTGGTCCTCGGAGAGAGCTCTGGTCCTCGGAGCGAGCACATGTCCTCGGAGAGAGCTCTGGTCCTCGGAGCGAGCACTGGTCCTCGGCGAGATCTCTGGTCCTTGGAGCGAGCGCTGGTCCTCAGAGAGAGCCCTGGTCCTCGGAGCGAGCACTGGTCCTCGGAGAGAGCTCTTGTCCTCGGAGAGAGCTCTGGTTCCTCGGAGAGAGCTCTGGTCCTCGGAGAGAGCTCTGGTCCTCGGAGAGAGCTCTGGTCCTCGGAGAGAGCTCTGGTCCTCGGAGCGAGCTCTGGTCCTCAGAGCGATCGCTGGTACATGGAGAGAGCTCTGGTCCTCGGAGAGAGCTCTGGTCCTCGTAGAGAGCTCTGGTCCTCAGAGAAAGCTCTGGTCCTCAGAGAGAGCTCTGGTCCTTGGAGAGAGCTCTGGTCCTCGGAGCAATCATTGGTCTTCGGAGAGAGCTCTGGTCCTCGGAGAGAGCTCTGGTCCTCGGAGAGAGCTCTGGTCCTCGGAGAGAGCTCTGGTCCTCGGAGAGAGCTCTGGTCCTCGGAGAGAGCTCTGGTCCTCGGAGAGATCTCTGGTCTTCGGAGCGATCACTGGTACATGGAGAGAGCTCTGGTCCTCGGAGCGATCACAGGTCCTCGGAGAGAGCTCTGGTCCTCGGAGCGAGCTCTGGTCCTCGGAGCGAGCTCTGGTCCTCGGAGCGAGCTCTGGTCCTCGGAGAGAGCTCTGGTCCTCGGAGCGAGCACTGGTCCTCGGAGAGAGCTCTGGTCCTCGGAGCGAGCACTGGTCCTCGGCGAGATCTCTGGTCCTCGGAGCGAGCTCTGGTCCTCAGAGAGAGCTCTGGTCCTCGGAGCGAGCACTGGTCTTCGGAGAGAGCTCTGGTCCTCGGAGAGAGCTCTGGTTCCTCGGAGAGAGCTCTGGTCCTCGGAGAGAGCTCTGGTCCTCGGAGAGAGCTCTGGTCCTCGGAGAGAGCTCTGGTCCTCGGAGCGAGCTCTGGTCCTCAGAGCGATCGCTGGTACATGGAGAGAGCTCTGGTCCTCGGAGAGAGCTCTGGTCCTCGTAGAGAGCTCTGGTCCTCGGAGAAAGCTCTGGTCCTCAGAGAGAGCTCTGGTCCTTGGAGAGAGCTCTGGTCCTCGGAGCAATCATTGGTCCTCGGAGAGAGCTCTGGTCCTCGGAGAGAGCTCTGGTCCTCGGAGAGAGCTCTGGTCCTCGGAGAGAGCTCTGGTCCTCGGAGAGAGCTCTGGTCCTCGGAGAGAGCTCTGGTCCTCGGAGAGAGCTCTGGTCTTCGGAGCGATCACTAGTACATGGAGAGAGCTCTGGTCCTCGGAGCGATCACAGGTCCTCGGAGAGAGCTCTGGTCCTCGGAGCGAGCTCTGGTCCTCGGAGCGAGCTCTGGTCCTCGGAGCGTGCTCTGGTCCTCGGAGAGAGCTCTGGTCCTCGGAGAGAGCTCTGGTCCTCGGAGTGAGCTCTGGTCCTGGGAGAGAGCTCTGGTCCTCGGAGAGAGCTCTGGTCCTCAGAGCGAGCTCTGGTCCTCGGAGAGAGCTCTGGTCCTCGGAGAGAGCTCTGGTCCTCGGAGCAAGCTCTGGTTCCTCGGAGAGAGCTCTGGTCCTCGGAGCGAGCTCTGGTCCTCGGAGAGAGCTCTGGTCCTCGGAGAGAGCTCTGGTCCTCGGAGAGAGCTCTGGTCCTCGGAGAGAGCTCTGGTCCTCGGAGCGAGCACTGGTCCTCGGAGAGAGCTCTGGTCCTCGGAGCGAGCACTGGTCCTCGGAGAGAGCTCTGGTCCTCGGAGCGAGCTCTGGTCCTCAGAGAGAGCTCTGGTCCTCGGAGAGAGCTCTGGTCCTCGGAGAGAGCTCTGGTCCTCGGAGCGAGCTCTGATTCCTCGGAGAGAGCTCTGGTCCTCGGAGCGAGCTCTGGTCCTCGGAGAGAGCTCTGGTCCTCGGAGAGAGCTCTGGTCCTCGGAGAGAGCTCTGGTCCTCGGAGCGAGCACTGGTCCTCGGAGAGAGCTCTGGTCCTCGGAGCGAGCACTGGTCCTCGGAGCGAGCACTGGTCCTCGGAGAGAGCTCTGGTCCTCGGAGAGAGCTCTGGTCCTCGGAGAGAGCTCTGGTCCTCGGAGTGAGCTCTGGTCCTGGGAGAGAGCTCTGGTCCTCGGAGAGAGCTCTGGTCCTCAGAGCGAGCTCTGGTCCTCAGAGAGAGCTCTGGTCCTCGGAGAGAGCTCTGGTCCTCGGAGCAAGCTCTGGTTCCTCGGAGAGAGCTCTGGTCCTCGGAGCGAGCTCTGGTCCTCGGAGAGAGCTCTGGTCCTCGGAGAGAGCTCTGGTCCTCGGAGAGAGCTCTGATCCTCGGAGCGAGCACTGGTCCTCGGAGAGAGCTCTGGTCCTCGGAGCGAGCACTGGTCCTCGGAGAGAGCTCTGGTCCTCGGAGAGAGCTCTGGTCCTCGGAGCGAGCTCTGGTTCCTCGGAGAGAGCTCTGGTCCTCGGAGCGAGCTCTGGTCCTCGGAGAGAGCTCTGGTCCTCGGAGAGAGCTCTGGTCCTCGGAGAGAGCTCTGGTCCTCGGAGCGAGCACTGGTCCTCGGAGAGAGCTCTGGTCCTCGGAGCGAGCACTGGTCCTCGGAGAGAGCTCTGGTCCTCGGAGCGAGCTCTGGTCCTCGGAGAGAGCTCTGGTCCTCGGAGAGAGCTCTGGTCCTCGGAGAGAGCACTGGTCCTCGGAGAGAGCTCTGGTCCTCGGAGAGAGCTCTGATCCTCGGAGAGAGCTCTGGTCCTCGGAGAGAGCTCTGGTCCTCGGAGAGAGCTCTGGTCCTCGGAGAGAGCTCTGTTCCTCGGAGCGAGCTCTGGTCCTCGGAGAGAGCTCTGGTCCTCGGAGAGAGCTCTGGCCTTCGGAGCGATCATTGGTCCTCGGAGCGATCGCTGGTCCTCGGAGCGATCATTGGTCCTCGGAGAGAGCTCTGGTCCTCGGAGAGAGCTCTGCTCCTCGGAGAGACCTCTGGTCCTTGGAGAGAGCTCTGGTCCTCGGAGCGATCATTGGTCCTCGGAGAGAGCTCTGGTCCTCGTAGAGAGCTCTGGTCCTCGGGGCACTGAGGCAAATTGTCCCCTGGCTGAGACTCACTACCTCAAACATTAAAACCTGGGATCTTCCTGCCCTGTAGGGCTCAAGACAACACTTGCTCATTAAAATCTGAGCCACAAGGGCAGCATCTGAAATCCCATTAAAACCCAATGTTACTGATGCAAAGTATGCGAGTTCAATCCTACTGTGGAATTTTCAGAATTTGAATTGAGTTTTTAATAAATCTGGGAATAAAAAGCTGGTCTCAGTAAAAGTGATAATGCAGCTGTCAGTTTGTCATAAAAACTCCTCTGGTTCACTGATGTTCTTTAGGGAAGGAAACCTGCCGTCCTTACCTGCTCTGATTCATATGTGACTCCAGTCCTACACTAACACGTTTGACTCTTAACTAACCTCTGAAAAGGTCCAGCAAACCCCTCAGTTGCATTTTTTTAATTTGTTTATGGGATGTGGGCGTCTCTGGCAAGGCCAGCATTTATTGCCCATCCCTAGTTGCCCTTGAGAAGGTGGTGGTGAGCCGCCGCCTTGAACCGCTGCAGTCCGTGTGGTGAAGGTTCTCCCACAGTGCTGTTAGAGAGGGAGTTCCAGGATTTTGACCCAGCGACGATGAAGGATCGGCGATATACTTCTAAGTCAGGATGGTGTGTGACTTGGAGGGGAACTTGGAGCTGGTGGTGTTCCCATGTGCCTGCTGCCCTTGTCCTTCTAGGTGGTAGAGGTCGCGGGTTTGGGAGGTGCTGCCGAAGAAGCCTTGGTGAGTTGCTGCAGTGCATCTTGTAGATGGTACACACTGCATCCACGGTGCGCCGGTGGTGGAGGGAGTGAATGTTTAAGGTGGTGGATGGGGTGCCAATCAAGCGGGCTGCTTTGTCCTGGATGGTGTTGAGCTTCTTGAGTGTTGTTGGAGCTGCACTCATCCAGGCAAGTGGAGAGTATTCCATCACACTCCTTATTTGTGCCTTGTAGATGGTAGAAAGGCTTTGGGGACTCAGGAGGTGAGACAATCGCCGCAGACTTCCCAGCCCAGTCAACCCTGCAAAGTCCTCCTCACCAACAGCTGGGGACTTGTACCAAAATTGGGAGAGCTGTCCCACAGACTAGTTAAGCAACAGCCTGACATAGTCATACTCACAGAATCATACCTTTCAGCCAATGTCCCAAACTCCTCCATCACCATCCCTGGGTATGTCCTGTCCCACCGGCAGGACAGACCCACCAGGGGTGGCGGCACAATGGTATACAGTCGGGAAGGAGTGGCCCTGGGAGTCCTCAAAATTGACCCCAGACCCCATGAAGTCTCATGACTTCAGATCAAGCATGGGCAAGGAAACATCCTGCTGATTACCTCCTACCGCCCTCCCTCAGCTGATGAATCAGTACTCCTCCATGTTCAACACCACTTGGAAGAAGCACTGAGAGTAGCAAGGGCACAGAATGTACTCTGGGTGGGGGGCTTCAATGTCCATCACCAAGAGTGGCTCGGTAGCACCACTACTGACCGAGCTGGCCGAGTCCTGAAGGATATAGCTGCCGGTCTGGGCCTGCGACAGGTGGTGGGAGAACCAACACGAGGGAAAAACCTACTTGACCTCATCCTCACCAATCTACCTGTATTGGTAGCAGTGACCACCGCACAGTCATTGTGGAGATGAAGTCCCGTCTTCACACTGAGGACACCCTCCATCGTGTTGTGTGGCACTACCACCGTGCTAAATGGTATAGATTCAGAACAGATCTAGCAGCTCAAAACTGGGCATCCATAAGGCACTGTGGGCCTTCAGCAGCAGCAGAATTGTATTCCACCACAATCGCTAAACTTATGGCCTGGCATATCGCTCACTCTACCATTACCATCAAGCCAGGTGACCAACCCTGGTTCAATAAGGAGTGTAGAAGAGCATGCCAGGAGCAGCACCAGGCATATCTAAAAATGAGGTGCCAACCTGGGGAAGCTGCAACACAGGACTACATGCATGCTAAACAGCGGAAGCAGCATGCTATAGACAGGGATAAGCGATCCCACAATCAATGGATCAGATCAAAGCTCTGCAGTCCTGCCACATCCAGTCGTGAATGGTGGTGGACCATTAAATAACTAACGGGAGGAGGAGGCTCCATGAACATCCCCATCCTCAATGATGGTGGAGCCGTGCACATGAGTGCAAAAGACAAGGCTGAAGCGTTTGCAACCATCTTCAGCCAGAAACACAGAGTGGATGATCCATATCCGCCTCCTCCTGAAGTCCTCACCAGCACAGAAACCAGTCTTCAGCCAATTTGATTCACTGCACGTGATATCAAGAAATGGCTCTGCACATTGGATACGGCAAAGGCTATGGGCCCCAACAGAATCCCAGCTGTTGTGCTGAAGACTTGTGCTCCAGAACTAGCTGCGCCACTAGCCAAGCTGTTCCAGTACAGCTACAACACTGGCATCTATCCGAATAGTGGGGTACCACAGGGATCGGTGCTAGGACCCCAGCTATTCACAATATATATTAATGATCTAGACGAGGGAACTAGATGTAATATCTCCAAGTTTGCAGACGACACAAAGCTGGGTGGGCGTGTGTGCTGTGAGGAGGATGCAGAGAAACTCCAGTATGATTTGGACAGGTTGGGTGAGTGGGCAGATGCATGGCAGATGCAGTATAATGTGGATAAATGCAAGGTTATCCACTTTGGTAGCAAAAACAGGAAGACAGATTATTATCTGAACGGCAATAGATTGGGAGTAGGGGAAGTACAATGAGACCTGGGTGTCCTTGTGCACCAGTCGCTGAAGGTAAGCATGCAGGTGCAGCAGGCGGTTAAGAAGGCTAATGGTATGTTGGCCTTCATAGGGTGAGGATTCGAGTACAGGAGCAAGGATGTCTTGCTGCAGTTGTACAGGGCCTTGGTGAGACCACACCTTGAGTATTGTGTGCAGTTTTGATCACCTTATCTGAGGAAGGATGTTCTTACCATGGAGGGAGTGCAGCGAAGATTTACCAGACTGATACTTGGGATGGCAGGAATGACGTATGAAGAGAGATTGGGTCGATTGGGCTTGTATTCGCTAGAGTTTAGAAGAATGAGAGGGGATCTCATTGAAACTTATAAAATTCTAACAGGACTAGACAGACTAGATGCAGGAAGGATGTTCCCGATGGCAGGGGAGTCCAGAACCAAGGGTCACAGTCTAAGGATAAGGGGTAAGCCATTTAGGACTGAGATGAGGAGGAATTTCTTCACCCAGAGAGTGGTGAACCTGTGGAATTCTCTACCACAGAAGGCAGTTGAGGCCAATTCATTAAATATATTCAAGAAGGAGTTAGATATATTTCTTAAGGCTAAAGGGATCAAGGGATATGGGGAGAAAGCAGGGACAGGGTACTGAATTTGGGTGATCAGCCATGATCTCGTTGAATGGCGGAACAGGCTCGAGGGGCCGAATGGCCTACTCCTGCTCCTATCTTCTATGTTTCTATAAAACTGCCCGGGTATGTCCTGTCCACAAAAAGCAGGACAAATCCAATCCAGCCAATTACCACCCCATCAGTCTACTCTCAATCAGCAAAGTGATGGAAGGTGTCATCGACAGTGCTATCAAGCGGCACTTACTCATCAATAACCTGCTCACTGATGCTCAGTTTGGGTTCCGCCAGGACCACTCTGCTCCAGACCTCATTACAGCCTTGGTCCAAACATGGACAAAGGAGCTGAATTCCAGAGGTGAGGTGAGAGTGACTGCCCTTGACATCAAGGCAGCATTTGACCGAGTGTGGCATCAAGGAACCCTAGTAAAACTGAAGTCAATGGGAATCGGGGGGAAAACTCTTCACTGGCTGGAGTCATACCTAGCACAAAGGTAAATGGTTGTGGTGATTGAAGGTGAATCATCATAGCTCCAGGACATCGCTGCAGGAGTTCCTCAGGACAGTGTCCTAGGCCCAACCATCTTCAGCTGCTTCATCAATGACATTCCCTCCAACATAAGGTCAGAAATGGGGATGTTCGCTGATGACTGCACAGTGTTCAGTGCCATTCACAATTCCTCAGATAATGAAGCAGTCCATGCCCATATGCAACAAGATCTGGACGACGTTCAGGCTTGGGCCGATAAGTGGCAGGTAACATTCGCGCTACAGAAGTGCCAGGCAATGACTATCTCCAACAAGTGAGAGTTTAACCACCGCCCCTTGACATTCAATGGCATTACCATCGCCGAATCCCCCCCACCATCAACATCCTGGGGGTCACCATTGACCAGAAACTTCACTGGACCAGCCACATAAATACTGTGGCAACAAGAGCGTCAAACTGTTACAGAAAGAAGGCCCACCACCTCGTTCTCAGGGCAACTCAGGATGGACAATCAATAAAAAGAGAAAATCCCAGCCCAAATTCCATCTGCCAGTCACTCTCCACCCTTGATCTGGGCCAGAATACCGGGCCCATAGTTTAGAAATATTAGGGTGGATTTTAACTCCTGCCCAGGAAGCCGATGGGGAAGGACAGGGGGAGCCGATGGCATTCCCACCTGAGAGACTCCGCGAGAGGTCTCGGAACCATTATTAACAGCTGGGACTCCTTTATATCCTGCTGGCACTGAGGTAAGTGACGGGCTGTGGGGGGGGGTGCGGGGGGAGGTGGTGGGCACTGGGGAATCGGGGCAGTTCCGCGGGTGGGAATGGGGGGAGGGAGCCTGGGACAGCAGAGGCCCAGAGTTTCCTTGTGGAGCCCGACGCGGTACTCCTGCTCCTCATGGCCTCACTGAGGATAGTGTTTGTCCGAACTTAAAGGGCCTCCTCTTCTCCCCGCCAGGTTTGATCGAGCGAGCAGCCCGAGGCAGGAGTCTCGCTCAGTAGGCCTCTAAAATGCCATTGGGTCCTATAGCCTATATTAACTGCACCCTGTCCTGCTCCTGACAGGCCGGGTGGTTAAAAATGCACCCCCCCCCCCCCCCACCACCCCCCCCCCCACACACATTTTCTCCCCTTTGCTCCCTCCTTACCAGAATATGGTGCATTTACTGGGCTACAGTTCCGGGGCAGCAGCTGCCTTTCCAGTACCACCCGTCACCATTCCTCGTGCACGAGCCTCAGCAGGTGAGTGTCCACAGGCTAGTCGACTGGGCGGGGCATCGCCAGGGGAGCCTAACCCTGCCCTCGCCCGACATCCACACCCGATCCACTTCCCAGCACAAGGTAACGATCGTGAGTGTGAACCCTCAGTATGCCTCCCTCGCCCAGGCGTACTGAGGCCGATTGTATCGCCTACTGACATCAGCAAAGCACAGCGCAGAGCGGCAATGTTACCTGGACACATGTTGTTCTGTACGGCTTAGGGAGGGGAGGAGTGATCATATCTCATCCATGGAATAAAATTAGAAAGTGCGAGAGGCCAGGCAGCACCTCCAGCGAAAGGCCGACACCCCGACAGTAAAGTTCAATTTGAACGGAAACTCAGACGAGGTGTATCATTGAGCGTTTATCCGCTAACCCTTGTTTTGTGACCCCCAAAGTTGAATTTCCCCTCTCCCGCAAGTGTTTAGCTCCTTTTAGGAACAGGAGGAGGCCATTCAGCCCCTTGAGCCTGTTCCGCCATTCAATTAGATCATGGCTGATCTGTACCTTAACTCCATCTACCCACCTTGGTTCCGTAGCCTTTAATATACTTACCCAACACAAAGCTATCATTCTCAGTTTTGAAAGTTCTCTGCGTAGGCGCTGACTGACCTGCTGTGTATTTCCAGAACTTTCTGTTCGTATTTTAGACTGGCAGCATTTGCACAGTTATTGATCTTTGTCCTTCCTCGAGGCCAGTTTTAACCGGCTCCCACCCAGCAACTGTTCCCGTTCCACATCTGGCTTGATTCGCAAAGAAATATTTGTGCCGGAATTTGCTGGAACGGCAGGTTTGACGGTGCTCACTATTGCTGGAAGGTCAATCTTGCCACGGGTCACTGAAGTCAGTTACCAATCGGGGACCTCATTCACAAAGCAGCCAATGGTGTACCCCGCAGACCAATCTCTGCAAACAGCTGAGTACAGTTGCCATTACTCAGAGTGAGGCTGGGCATTTTGAGGTGAGTGAGCTGCAACTTCTCAAATCATTATTAAAACCTTTGTTTAATGGTGATTTCAGAAGTTGCAGTCAGCCGTGGCCCAGCGGGTAGCAATCTCCCCCCTGACTCGGGAGTTCGTGGGTTCAAGTCCCATTCCAGAGACTTGAGCACAAAATCCAGGCTCCCTGAGAAGGGTGGGAGAGAGGAATCAAGAAATTCTAGGCCTATTAGTCCAACATCTGTGGTGGGAAGTTACTAGAATCTGTTATTAGGGACAGAGTAACTGAGCACTTGGACAAACATGAGCTGATCAGAGAGAGTCAGCATGGCTTTGTAAAGGGCAAGTCATGTCTAACAAACCTCGTTGAATTTTTTGAGGAGGTAACTAACAGTAGATAAGGGTGTGTCTATGGGTGTTATTTATATGGCCTTCCAGAGGACATTCAATAAGTGACTGTTAACAAAAATGAGAGCAAATGGAATAGGAGGCAACCTATTGACATGGGTAGGGAATTGGTTAGGAGGTGGGAGATAGAGAGTAGGGTTAATGGGTATGTATCCCAATTGGCAGGTTGTGACTAGTGGTGTCCTCCAGGGATCTGTACTGGGGCCTCAGCTTTTCACTGGATTTATAAATGATTAGATGAAGGAACAGAGAGCTGTATATCCAAGTGTGCTGACGACACTAAGTTGGTGGCACAGTAAACAGTGTAGATGGGAGAGAAAGTTGCAGAGTGACATCGGCAGATAGTGAGCGGGCAAAACTGTAGCCAATGGAGTTCAATGTGGGGAAGTGTGAGGTCATCCACTTTGGGCCTAAGAAAAATAAATCAGAATATTTTCTAAATGGTGAGAAGCTGGGAACTGTGGAGGAGCCGAGAGATTTAGGGGTCCAAGCACAGGAATCACTAAAAGTTATGGACAGGTGCAAAAAATAATTTAAAAATCTAATGGGATGTTGGCCTTTATCTTGAGGGGGCTGGAATACCGTGGGGTGGAAGATATGCTTCAGTTGTACCGAGCTCTGGTCAGAGCCCATCTGGACACTGTGCTCAGTTCTGGGCCCCGCACCTCAGGAAGGGTATATTGGCCTTGGAGGGGGAGCAGCGCAGATTCACCAGAATGATACCGGGGCTAAAAGGGTTAAATTAAGAGGACAGGTTGCACAGACGAGGCTTGTATTCCCTGGAGTATAAAAGATTATAGTATAGGTATAGGTCTTTATAGTATTAAATAAAGGTGATTTGATTGAGGTGTTTACGATGATGAAAGGATTTGATAGGGTAGAGAGAGAGAAACTATTTCCTCTGGTGGGAGAGTCCAGAACACGGGGGCATAACCTTAAAATTAGAGCCAGGCCATTCAGGGTGATGTCAGGAAGCACTTCTTCACACAAAGGGTAGTGGAAATCATAGAATCATAGAATGATAGAGCATAGAAGGAGGCTATTCATCCTATTGTGCCCATGCTGGCTCTTTGGTAGAGCTATAATTTGGAACTCTCTCCCCCAAAAAGCTGTTGAGGCTGGGGGTCAATTGAAAATTTCAAAACTGAGATCAATAGATTTTTGTTAGGTAAGGTTATGAAGGGTTATGGAACCAAATCAGAGAGATGGAGTTAAGATACAGGTCAGGCATGATCTCATTGAATGGCGGAACAGGCTCAAGGGTCTGAATGGCCTCCTCCTGTTCCTCTGCTCCTTTGACACTCCAGTGGACGACTGAGGGAGTGCAGCACTCTCAGAGGTGCCGTCTTTCAGAGGAAATGTGAAACCGAGGATCCCGTCTACCCTCTCTAGTGGACGTAAAAGATCCCATGGCACTATTGGAAGAAGAGCAGGGGATTTCTCCCTGGTGTTCTGGCCAATATTTATCTCTCAACGAACTGCACTAAAAAAACAGATTATCGGGTCATTATCACATTGCTGTTTGCGGGACCTTGCTGTGCACAAATTGGCTGCTGCGTTTCCAACAAGATGAGCGAAGGAAGAAATCAATGGACATGGATGAAAACTGGGCTGTGGACCAGAGCTGATCAGAGCATCTCAGAGCTGTGCAGTGACATAGTCAACTGACTACCCAAGTGGATGTTGTACATCTTATGTTCACATCACAAAGGGACAACCTTAGCATTGGAAACCAGTGATACAATAAGGACAGACTGTAAACCGAACCTTGCTAAGGCGGTACTGTAACCTTGGTGGTGGACTGTAACTCTGTTATTCTCATACTATATGGAGCCAGGTGTGGCTGTGATATTACGGGAATGTTTATGTTACGGTTGTGAATCTGGACTCTGTCGATTGGTAAAGGTATCAGTCTGTTTTTGCTCTAATCATCAGAAGTGCTCATATTAATTGTGTTATCAAAGATGTTGTTAAAGTATCTCTGTGTCCAACTCAGTCCTTGACCATCAGACTATCTCAGCAGGTGTTGTACTGCATTTCGGCCGTCTACTAACCCTGCTTCAGGCTGGGATATGTGGGATAATCTAAGACATCCTCATTTACACATCATAGGCAGAGATTATTCTGTCCACCCCTCGACTCTGCCCCAACCATGGCCCGTTTCCCTGGGTCAGAGGTCATTATTGATGGAAGGCAGTCACGTCGCTGTTCCTCTCTCTCTCTGGCTCTTTCACTATCTCCGTTTTGTCCTCTGTCTCTGTCTGTATCTCAGTCTTGTTCTCTCTCTCTCTCTTACTTTGTTTCTCAGCCCCTCTCTATCTGTCCATTTCTCTGTCTCTCTATCTCTCTTTCTGTTTCTGTCTCTGTGCCATCTATGTTCATCTCTATCTCTCTCTATCTCTTTCTCCATCCTTCTCACTCTGTCTCTGTTACATACTCTCTTTGTTTCTCTATCTCTCTCTGTCTTTGTGAACTGTCTCTCTCTTTCTGTCTGGTTCTCTTTAACTCTATCGGAGTCTCTTCCTCTCTTTGTCTCTTTCTCTCTGCCTTTCTGAATGTCTCCCTTTTCTCTCTCAGTCTCTCTGTGTCTTAGCCTTTCTGTTTTTCTCCCTCTGTGTCTTTGCCTCTTTCTCTGTCTCTCAATTGGGACCCCTCCCTGTCTCTATCTCTGTTCCTCTCTGTCTGCCCCCTCTCTCCATCTGCCTGTGTCTTTAGCTGTCTCTCAATATTTCTCAATTTTTTGTCTGTTTCTCACACTCTTTCTGTATTTCTGTCTCTCTCTATGTCCATCTCTCTCACTCTCTCTCCATGTCCCTGCATCTCTCTCTCCATGTTCCTGCCTCTCTCTCCTCTCTCCATGTCCCTGCCTCTTTCTCTCTCTCTCACCATGTCCCTGCCTCTCTCTCTCTCCATGTCCCTATCGCTCTCTCTTTTTCTCTCCCTGCCTCTCTTTCTCTCTCTTGTGAGGCTGTGAAAGGCGCTATATAAATGCAAGCCTTTCTTTTTCTTTTCTCCATGTCACTCTCTCTCCATGTCTCTCTCTCTCTCTCTCTCCATGGCCCTGCCTCTCTCTTCTCTCTCCATGTCCCTTTTTAAAATTTGTTTATGGGATGTGGGCATTGCTGGCGAGGCCAGCATTTATTGCCCATCCCGAATTGCCCTTGAGAAGGTGGTGGTGAGCCGTCTTCATGAACTGCTGCAGTCCGTGTGGTGAAGGTGCTCCCACAGTGCTGTTAGGGAGGGAGTTCGAGGATTTTGACCCAGTAACGATGAAGGATCGGCGATATATTTCCAAGTCAGGCTGGTGTGTGACTTGGAGGGGAACTTGGAGGTGATGGTGTTCCCATGCGCCTGCTGCCCTTGCCCTTCTAGGTGGAAGAGGCCGTGGGTTTCGGAGGTGCTGCTGAAGAAGCCTTGGCGAGTTGCTGCAGTGCATCTTGTAGATGGTACACACTGCAGCCACGGTATGCCGGTGGTGGAGGGAGCGAATATTTGAGGTGGTGGATGGGGTGCCAATCAAGCGGGCTGCTTTGTCCTGGATGGTGTCGAGCTTCTTGAGTGTTGTTGGAGCTGCACTCATCCAGGCAAGTGGAGAGTATTCCATCACACTCCTTACTTGTGCCTTGTAGAAGGTGGAAAGGATTTGGGGAGTCAGGAGGGGAGACACTCGCCACTGAATACCTAGCCTCTGACCTGCTCTTGTTGCCACAGTATTTACGTGGCTGGTCCAGTTAAGTTTCTGGTCAATGGTGACCCCCAGGATATTGATGGTGGGGGCTTCAGCGATAGTAATGCAGTTGAATGTCAGGGGGAGGTGGTTAGACTCTCTCTTGTTGGAGATAGTCATTCCCTGGCACTTGTGTGGCGCGAATGTTACTTGCCACTTATCTGCCCAAGCCTGAATGTCGTCCAGGTCTTGTTGCATGCGGGCATGGACTGCTTCATTATCTGAGGAGTTGCGAATGGCGCCGAACACTGTGCAGTCATCAGCGAACATCCCCATTTCTGACCTTATGATGGAGGGAAGGTCATTGATGAAGTAGCTGAAGATGGTTGGGCCTAGGACACTGCCCTGAGGAACTCCTGCCTCGATGTCCTGGGGCTCTGATGATTGACCTTCAATCACCACAACCATCTTCCTTTGTGCTAGGTATGACTCCAGCCAGTGGAGAGTTTTCCACCTGATTCCCATTGACTTCAGTTTTACTAGGGCTCCTTGATGCCACATTCGTTCAAATGCTGCCTTGATGTCAAGGGCAGTCACTCTCACCTCACCTCTGGAATTCAGCTCCTTTGTCCATGTTTGGATGAAGGCTGTAATGAGGTCTGGAGCTGAGTGGTCCTGGTCGAACCCAAACTGGGCATCAGTGAGCAGGTTATTGGTGAGTAAGTGCCACTTGATAGCACTATCGACGACACCTTCCATCATTTTGCTGATGATTGAGAGTAGACTGATGGGGCGGTAATTGGCCGGATTGGATTTGTCCTGCTTTTTGTGCTCAGGACATACCTGGGCAGTTTTCCAATTGTCGGAAAGATGCCAATGTTATAGCTGTACTGGAACAGCTTGGCTAGAGGCACGGCTAGTTCTTGTACACAAGTCTTCAGCATGACAGCCGGGATTCTGTTGGGGCCCAAAGCCTTTGCTGTATCCAGTGCGTTCAGCCGTTTCTTGATATCACGTGGTGTGAATCGAATTGGCTGAAGACTGACTTCTATGATGATGGGGACATCAGGAGTCGGCCATTATGGATCATCCACTCTGTGCTTCTGGCTGAAGATGGTTGCAAACGCTTCAGCCTTGTCTTTTGCACTCACGTGCTGGGCTCCACCATCATTGAGGGTGGGGATATTCATGGAGCCTCCTCCTCCCGTTAGTTGTTTAATGGTCCACCACCATTCACGACTGGATGTGGCAGGACTGCAGAGCTTTGATCTGATCCATTGATTGTGGGATTGCTTATCCCTGTCTATTGCATGCTGCTTCCGCTGTTTAGCATGCATGTAGTCCTGTGTTGCAGCTTCCCCAGGTTGGCACCTCATTTTTAGGTACGCCTGGTGCTGATCCTGACATGCTCTTCTACACTCCTTATTGAACCAGTGTTGGTTCCCTGGCTTGATGGTAATGGTAGAGTGAGGGATAGGCCAGCCCATGAGGTTACAGATTGTGGTGGAATACAATTCTGCTGCTGATGGACCACAGCGCCTCATGGATGCCCAGTTTTGAGCTGCTAGATCTGTTCTGAATCTATCCCATTTAGCACGGTGGTAGTGCCACACAACACGATGGAGGGTGTTCTCAGTGTGAAGACGGGACTTCATCTCCATGTCCCTCTCTCTCTCTCTCTTTCTCTCCATGTCCCTATCTCTCTTTCTCGCTCTCCCATTCTCTCCATGTCTCTGTCTCTTTGTCTCTGTCTTTCTCCATGACTCTTCGGCCTAGAACTGGGCACAGTGAGCATCCCCTGTGTTGGAATATGTAGGCCTAATATCACCCGATATTGGAGCTTGGGCCTCATTTACATGGTGCAGACATCTTCTGGGCATCCAGGGCAGCTCGCCAGTGAAGAGGATTTCAATTTCAGGCCACTGGGTCACCAGCAGCTGCTTTTAGGTAGGCCCTGGGATGGGAGAGAGGGACAAGCGGGAGAGAGGGAGCCGAGCGGGAGAGAGGGAGCCGAGCGGGAGAGAGGGAGCCGAGCGGGAGAGAGGGAGCCGAGCGGGAGCCAGCAACAGTCTTTGGCGCTGTAGTGGAGCCGGGAGGAGCACTCCTACTCCACATTTAGGCAAATAGCTTTTTTAAACTTACCTTTTTGGTGATGGCTTGCAGCGGTCCCTTTACGGGCCTGTGGTCAGGCTACATGCAGACCTGGCATTCCTGAAAACAGCTGCCCCAGCACCAGCTGCATTCAGGGCAGTCCAATTTGACATAAGGGGCCTCAAACAGGCTTTAGGTCCATTAGAATCATCGAATCATCGAATCACACAGCACAGAAGGAGACCATTCGGCCCATCGTGCCTGTGCCGGCTCTTTGATTGAGCTCTCCAACTAGTCCTAATCCCCCTGCTCTTTCCCCAAGGCCCAACAAATCTTTCCTTTTCAAGAAGTTAATCCGATTCTCTTTTGAAAGTTATTATTGAAACTGCCTCCACCACCCTCTCAGGCAGTGCACTCCAGATCATAAAAACTCGCTGTGTAAAATTCTTTTCCTCATGTCACCTCTGGTTCTTTTGTCAATGACCTTAAATCTGTGCCCTTTGGTTATCGAGCCTTCTGGCACTGGAAACAGTTTCTCCTTATTTACTTAATGAAATCTCCCCTTAACTTTCTCTGCTCTAAGGAGAACAGCCCCAGCTTCTCCAGTCTCTCCACATAACTGAAGTCACTGATCCCTGGAACCATTCAATAAATCTCCTCTGCACCCTCTCCAAAGTCTTCACATCCTTCCTAAAGTGCGGTGCCCAGAATTGAACACAATACTCCAGCTGGGGCCGAACTAGTGTTTTATAAAGGTTGAGCATAACTCTCTTGTTTTTGTACTCTATTCCTCTGTTATTAAAGCCAAGGGTCTCGTATGTTTTTTAACAGCCTTCTCAACTTGTCCTGCCACCTTCAATGATTTGTGTATCTACACCCCCGGGTCTCTCTGTTCCAGCACCACCTTTAAAATTGCACCATTTAGTTTATATTGCCTCTCCTCATTCTTCTTACCAAAATGTATCACTTCACACTTCTCTGTGTTAAATTTCATCTACCCTGTGTCTGCCCATTTCACCAGTCTGTCTCTGTCCTCCTGAAGTCTGTCACTATCCTTTTCATTGTTTACTACATTTCTGAGTTTCGTAACATCTGCAAACAGTGAAATTATGCCCTGTATATCCAAGTCCAGGTCATTGATGTATATCAAACACAGCAGTGGTCCCAATACTGACCCCTGGGGGACACCACTGTACACTACCCTCAGTCTGAAAAACAACTGTCCCCCACTACTCTCTGCTTTCTGAGCCAATTATGTATCCACACAGCCACTGTCCCTTTAATCCCATGCGCATCAATTTTGCTAACAAGTTTATGATGTGGTACTTTATCAAACACCTTTTGAAAGTCCATCTACACAACATCAACCGCACTAACATCATCAAAGAAGTCGATCAAGTTAGTCAGACCTGAATTGTCTTTAATAAATCCATGTTGGCTGTCGTTTATTAACCCATATTTTTCCAAATGCTAATCAATTTGTCCCGGATTATTGTCTCGAAGACTTTCCCCACCACAGACTGGCCTGTAGTTGCCGGGTTTATTCCTCTCCCCATTTTTAAACAGGGGTATAACATTTGCAATCCTCCAGTCCTCTGGCACCACCCCGTATCCAAGGAGGATTGGAAGATTGTGGCCAGAGACTCCGCAATTTCCACCCTCACTTCCCTCGGCAAACTAGGATGCATGCCATCCGGACCGGGTGACTTTTCTACTTGGACAGCTGCCAACCTATTAAATACCTCCTCTTTATCAATTTTTATCCAATCCAATATCGCGACTGCCTCCTCCTTTACTGTGACATTGGCAGAATCCCCTTTAGTGAAGACAGAGGCAAAGTTCTCATGATCTCTGCCTACACAAGAAGATTTCCTATTTGGTGCATAATTGGCCCCATCCAACTTTGACCAGCATTTTACTAATTAAATGTAATCTTATAAAAGACTTTTGGGCCCCCTTTTTACAATACCCACTGATGTATGCTCATATGTTCCATTGGCCCCCCTTATTTCGTGTTGAGTTCAATCCTGAAATTTTTGCACTCAGCTTGGTTCAATAGTGAGTGGGAGGGGTCTGTAGGGTCAGTGAGTGGGAGGGGTCTGTAGGGTCAGTGAGTGGGAGGGGTCTGTAGGGTCAGTGAGTGGGAGGGGTCTGTAGGGTCAGTGAGTGGGAGGGGTCTGTACGGTCAGTGAGGGGGAGGGGTCTGTCGGGTCAGTAAGTGGGAGGGGTCTGTCTGTAGGGTCAGTGAGTGGGAGGAGTCTGTAGGGTCAGTGAGTGGGAGGGGTCTGCCTGCAGGATCAGTGAGTGGGAGGGGTCTGTAGGGTCAGTGAGTGGGAGGGGTCTGTAGGGTCAGTGAGTGGGAGGGGTCTGTCGTGTCAGTGAGTCGGAGGAGTCTGTAGGGTCAGTGATTGGGAGGGGTCTGTAGGGTCAGTGAGTGGGAGGAGTCTGTCTGTAGTGTCAGTGACTGGGAGGGGTCTGTAGGGTCAGTGAGTGGGAGGAGTCTGTCTGGAGTGTCAATGAGTGGGAGGGGTCTGTAGTGTCAGTGAGTGGGAGGGGTCTGTAGGGTCAGTGAGTGGGATGGGTCTGTAGGGTCAGTGAGTGGGAGGGGTCTGTAGGGTCAGTGAGTGGGAGGAGTCTGTAGGGTCAGTGAGTGGGAGGGGTCTGTAGGGTCAGTGAGTGGGAGGGGTCTGTCTGTAGGGTCAGTGAGTGGCAGGGGTCTGTAGGGTCAGTGAGTGGGAGGGGTCTGTAGGGTCAGTTACTGGGAGGGGTCTGTAGGGTCAGTGAGTGGGAGGAGTCTGTAGGGTCAGTGAGTGGGAGGAGTCTGTAGGGTCAGTGAGTGGGTGGGGTCTGTCTGTAGGGTCAGTGAGTGGGAGGGGGCTGTACGGTCAGTGAGTGGGAGGGGTCTGTAGGGTCTGTGAGTGGGAGGGGTCTGTCTGTAGGGTCAGTGAGTGGGAGGGGTCTGTAGGGTCAGTGAGTGGGAAGGGTCTGTAGGGTCAGTGAGTGGGAGGGGTCTGTAGGTTCAGTGAGTGGGAGGGGTCTGTAGGGTCAGTGAGTGGGAGGAGTCTGTAGGGTCAGTGAGTGGATGGGGTCTGTCTGTAGGGTCAGTGAGTGGGAAGGGGGCTGTACGGTCAGTGAGTGGGAGGGGTCTGTAGGGTCAGTAAGTGGGAGGGGTCTGTAGGGTCAGTGAGTGGGAGGAATCTGTAGGGTCAGTGAGTGGGAGGCGTCTGTAGGGTCAGTGAGTGGGAGGGGTCTGTAGGGTCAGTGAGTGGGAGGGGTCTGTAGGGTCAGTGAGTGGGAGGGGTCTGTCTGTAGGGTCAGTGAGTGGGAGGGGTCTGTAGGGTCAGTGAGTGGGAGGAGTCTGTCTGTAGGGTGAGTGAGTGGGAGGGGTCTGTAGGGTCAGTGAGTGGGAGGGGTCTGTAGTGTCAGTGATTGGGAGGGCTCTGTAGGGTCAGTGAGTGGGAGGGGTCTGTCTGTAGGGTGAGTGAGTGGGAGGGGTCTGTCTGTCGGGTCAGTGAGTGGGAGGGGCCTGTCTGTAGGGTCAGTGAGTGGGAGGGGTCTGTACGGTCAGTGAGTGGGAGGGGGCTGTAGGGTCAGTGAGTGGGAGGGGTCTGTAGGGTCAGTGAGTGGGAGGAGTCTGTAGGGTCAGTGAGTGGGAGGGGTCTGTAGGGTCAGTGAGTGGGAGGGGTCTGCAGGGTCAGTGAGTGAGAGGGGTCTGTAGGGTCAGTGAGTGGGAGGGGTCTGTCTGTAGGGTCAGTGAGTGGGAGGGGTCTGTAGGGTCAGTGAGTGGGAGGGGTCTGTCTCTGGTGTCAGTGAGTGGGAGGGGTCTGTAGGGTCAGTGAGTGGGAGGGGTCTGTATGGTCAGTGAGTGGGAGGAGTCTGTGTGTAGTGTCAGTGAGTGGTAGGGGTCTGTAGGGTCAGTGAGTGGGAGGGGTCTGTAGGGTCAGTGACTGGGAGGGATCTGTAGGGTCAGTGAGTGGGAGGGGTCTGTAGGGTCAGTGAGTGGGATGGGTCTGTAGGGTCAGTGAGTGGGAGGGGTCTGTAGGGTCAGTGAGTCGGAGGAGTCTGTAGGGTCAGTGAGTGGGAGGAGTCTGTAGGGTGAGTGAGTGGGAGGGGTCTGTAGGGTCAGTGAGTGGGAGGGGTCTGTAGTGTCAGTGATTGGGAGGGGTCTGTAGGGTCAGTGAGTGGGAGGGGTCTGTCTGTAGGGTGAGTGAGGGGAGGGGTCTGTCTGTCGGGTCAGTGAGTGGGAGGGGTCTGTCTGTAGGGTCAGTGAGTGGGAGGGGTCTGTACGGTCAGTGAGTGGGAGGGGTCTGCAGGGTCAGTGAGTGGGAGGGGTCTCTGGGGTCAGTGAGTGGGAGGAGTCTGCAGGGTCAGTGAGTGGGAGGGGTCTGTAGGGTCAGTGAGTGAGAGGGGTCTGTAGGGTCAGTGAGTGGGAGGGGTCTGTAGGGTCAGTGAGTGGGAGGGGTCTGTAGGGTCAGTGAGTGGGAGGGGTCTGTAGGGTCAGTGAGTGGGAGGGGTCTGTATGGTCAGTGAGGGGGAGGGGTCTGTATGGTCAGTGAGTGGGAGGGGTCTGTCTGTAGGGTCAGTGAGTGGGAGGGGTCTGTAGGGTCAGTGAGTGGGAGGGGTCTGTCTGTACGGTCAGTGAGTGGGAGGGGTCTGTAGGGTCAGTGAGTGGGAGGGGTCTGTAGGGTCAGTGAGTGGGAGGGGTCTGTCTGTAGTGTCAGTGAGTGGGAGGAGTCTGTAGGGTCAGTGAGTGAGAGGGGTCTGTAGGGTCAGTGAGTGGGAGGAGTCTGTCTGTAGTGTCACTGAGTGGGCGGGGTCTGTAGGGTCAGTGAATGGGAGCAGTTTGTCTGTAGTGTCAGTGAGTGGGAGGGGTCTGTAGGGTCAGTGAGTGGGAGTGGTCTGGAGGGTCAGTGAGTGGGAGTGGTCTGTAGGGTCAGTGAGTGGGAGGGATCTGTACGGTCAGTGAGTGGGAGGAGTCTGTAGGGTCAGTGAGTGGGATGGGTCTGTAGGGTCAGTGAGTGGGAGGAGTCTGTAGGGTCAGTGAGTGGGAGGGGTCTGTAGGGTCAGTGAGTGGGAGGGGTCTGTCTGTAGGGTCACTGAGTGGGAGGGGTCTGTAGGGTCAGTGAGTGGGAGGGGTCTGTAGGGTCAGTGAGTGGAGGGGTCTGTAGGGTCAGTGAGGAGTCTGTAGGTCAGTGAGTGGGAGGAGTCTGTAGGGTCAGTGAGTGGGTGGGGTCTGTCTGTAGGGTCAGTGAGTGGGAGGGGGCTGTACGGTCAGTGAGTGGGAGGGGTCTGTAGGGTCAGTGAGTGGGAGGGGTCTGTCTGTAGGGTCAGTGAGTGGGAGGGGTCTGTAGGGTCAGTGAGTGGGAGGGGTCTGTAGGGTCAGTGAGTGGGAGGGGTCTGTAGGGTCAGTGAGTGGGAGTGGTCTGTAGGGTCAGTGAGTGGGAGGAGTCTGTAGGGTCAGTGAATGGGTGGGGTCTGTCTGTAGGGTCAGTGAGTGGGAGGGGGCTGTACGGTCAGTGAGTGGTAGGGGTCTGTAGCGTCAGTGAGTGGGAGGAGTCTGTAATGTCAGTGAGTGGGAGGAGTCTGTAGGGTCAGTGAGTGGGAGGGGTCTGTAGGGTCAGTGAGTGGGAGGGGTCTGTAGGGTCAGTGAGTGGGAGGGGTCTGTAGGGTCAGTGAGTGGGAGGGGTCTGTAATATCAGTGAGTGGGAGGAGTCTGTAGGGTCAGTGAGTGGGAGGAGTCTGTAGGGTCAGTGAGTGGGTGGGGTCTGCAGGGTCAGTGAGTGGGAGGGGTCTGTCTGTAGGGTGAGTGAGTGGGAGGGGTCTATCTGTAGGCTCAGTGAGTGGGAGGGGTCTGTCTGTAGGTTCAGTGAGTGGGAGGGGTCTGTAGGGTCAGTGAGTGGGAGGGGTCTGTAGGGTCAGTGAGTGGGAGGAGTCTGTAGGGTCAGTGATTGGGAGGGGTCTGTAGGGTCAGTGAGTGGGAGGGGTCTGCAGGGTCAGTGAGTGAGAGGGGTCTGTTGGGTCAGTGAGTGGGAGGGTTCTGTAGGGTCAGTGAGTGGGAGGGGACTGTACAGTCAGTAAGGGGGAGGGGTCTCTAGGGTCAGTGAGTGGGATGGGTCTGTCTTTAGGGTCAGTGAGTGGGAGGGGTCTGTAGGGTCAGTGAGTGGGAGGGGTCTGTCTGTAGTGTCAGTGAGTGGGAGGGGTCTGTAGGGTCAGTGAGTGGGAGGGGTCTGTAGGGTCAGTGAGTGGGAGGAGTCTGTCTGTAGTGTCAGTGAGTGGGAGGGGTCTGTAGGGTCATTGAGTGGGAGGGGTCTGTAGGGTCAGTGAGTGGGAGGGATCTGTAGGGTCAGTGAGTGGGAGGGGTCTGTAGGGTCAGTGAGTGGGATGGGTCTGTAGGGTCAGTGAGTGGGAGGGGTCTGTAGTGTCAGTGATTGGGAGGGGTCTGTCGGGTCAGTGAGTGGGAGGAGTCTCAAGGGTCAGTGAGTGGGAGGGGTCTGTCTGTCGGGTGAGTGAGTGGGAGGGGTCTGTAGGGTCAGTGAGTGGGAGGGGTCTGTAGGGTCAGTGAGTGGGTGGGGTCTGTCTGTAGGGTCAGTGAGTGGGAGGGGGCTGTACGGTCAGTGAGTGCGAGGGGTCTGTAGCGTCAGTGAGTGGGAGGAGTCTGTAATGTCAGTGAGTGGGAGGAGTCTGTAGGGTCAGTGAGTGGGAGGGGTCTGTAGGGTCAGTGAGTGGGAGGGGTCTGTAGGGTCAGTGAGTGGGAGGGGTCTGTAGGGTCAGTGAGTGGGAGGGGTCTGTAATATCAGTGAGTGGGAGGAGTCTGTAGGGTCAGTGAGTGGGAGGAGTCTGTAGGGTCAGTGAGTGGGTGGGGTCTGTCTGTAGGGTCAGTGAGTGGGACGGGGCTGTACGGTCAGTGAGTGGGAGGGCTCTGCAGGGTCAGTGAGTGGGAGGGGTCTGTCTGTAGGGTGAGTGAGTGGGAGGGGTCTATCTGTAGGCTCAGTGAGTGGGAGGGGTCTGTCTGTCGGGTCAGTGAGTGGGAGGGGTCTGTCTGTAGGGTCAGTGAGTGGGAGGGGTCTGTAGGGTCAGTGAGTGGGAGGGGTCTGTAGGGTCAGTGAGTGGGAGGAGTCTGTAGGGTCAGTGATTGGGAGGGGTCTGTTGGGTCAGTGAGTGGGAGGGTTCTGTAGGGTCAGTGAGTGGGAGGGGACTGTACAGTCAGTAAGGGGGAGGGGTCTCTAGGGTCAGTGAGTGGGATGGGTCTGTCTTTAGGGTCAGTGAGTGGGAGGGGTCTGTAGGGTCAGTGAGTGGGAGGGGTCTGTCTGTAGTGTCAGTGAGTGGGAGGGGTCTGTAGGGTCAGTGAGTGGGAGGGGTCTGTAGGGTCAGTGAGTGGGAGGAGTCTGTCTGTAGTGTCAGTGAGTGGGAGGGGTCTGTAGGGTCATTGAGTGGGAGGGGTCTGTCGGGTCAGTGAGTGGGAGGGATCTGTAGGGTCAGTGAGTGGGAGGGGTCTGTAGGGTCAGTGAGTGGAATGGGTCTGTAGGGTCAGTGAGTGGGAGGGGTCTGTAGTGTCAGTGATTGGGAGGGGTCTGTCGGGTCAGTGAGTGGGAGGAGTCTCAAGGGTCAGTGAGTGGGAGGGGTCTGTCTGTAGGGTGAGTGAGTGGGAGGGGTCTGTAGGGTCAGTGAGTGGGAGGGGTCTCTGGGGTCAGTGAGTGGGAGGAGTCTGTAGGGTCAGTGAGTGGGAGGGGTCTGTAGGGTCAGTGATTGGGAGGGGTCTGCAGGGTCAGTGAGTGAGAGGGGTCTGTAGGGTCAGTGAGTGGGAGGGGTCTGTAGGGTCAGTCAGTGGATTTTGGTCTGTAGGGTCAGTGAGTGGGAGGGGTCTGCAGGGTCATTGAGTGGGAGGGGTCTGTACGGTCAGTGAGGGGGAGGGGTCTGTAAGGTCATTGAGTGGGAGGGGTCTGTCTGTAGGGTCAGTGAGTGGGAGGGGTCTGTAGGGTCAGTGAGTGGGAGGGGTCTGTCTGTAGGATCAGTGAGTGGGAGGGGTCTGTAGGGTCAGTGAGTGGGAGGAGTCTGTAGGATCAGTGAGTGGGAGGGGTCTGTTGGGTCAGTGAGTGGGAGGGGTCTGTAGGGTCAGTGAGTGGGAGGGGACTGTAGGGTCAGTGAGTGGGAGGGGTCTGTAGGGTCAGTGAGTGGGAGGGGTCTGTATGGTCAGTGAGTGGGAGGAGTCTGTAGGGTCAGTGAGTGGGATGGGTCTATAGGGTCAATGAGTGGGAGGGGTCTGTAGGGTCAGTGAGTGGGATGGGTCTGTAGGGTCAGTGAGTGGGAGGAGTCTGTAGGGTCAGTGAGTGGGAGGGGTCTGTAGGGTCAGTGAGTGGGAGGGGTCTGTCTGTAGGGTCACTGAGTGGGAGGGGTCTGTAGGGTCAGTGAGTGGGAGGGGTCTGTAGGGTCAGTGAGTGGGAGGGGTCTGTAGGGTCAGTGAGTGGGAGGAGTCTGTAGGGTCAGTGAGTGGGAGGAGTCTGTAGGGTCAGTGAGTGGGTGGGGTCTGTCTGTAGGGTCAGTGAGTGGGAGGGGGCTGTACGGTCAGTGAGTGGGAGGGGTCTGTAGGGTCAGTGAGTGGGAGGGGTCTGTCTGTAGGGTCAGTGAGTGGGAGGGGTCTGTAGGGTCAGTGAGTGGGAGGGGTCTGTAGGGTCAGTGAGTGGGAGGGGTCTGCAGGGTCAGTGAGTGGGAGTGGTCTGTAGGGTCAGTGAGTGGGAGGAGTCTGTAGGGTCAGTGAGTGGGTGGGGTCTGTCTGTAGGGTCAGTGAGTGGGAGGGGGCTGTACGGTCAGTGAGTGCGAGGGGTCTGTAGCGTCAGTGAGTGGGAGGAGTCTGTAATGTCAGTGAGTGGGAGGAGTCTGTAGGGTCAGTGAGTGGGAGGGGTCTGTAGGGTCAGTGAGTGGGAGGGGTCTGTAGGGTCAGTGAGTGGGAGGGGTCTGTAGGGTCAGTGAGTGGGAGGGGTCTGTAATATCAGTGAGTGGGAGGAGTCTGTAGGGTCAGTGAGTGGGAGGAGTCTGTAGGGTCAGTGAGTGGGTGGGGTCTGTCTGTAGGGTCAGTGAGTGGGACGGGGCTGTACGGTCAGTGAGTGGGAGGGCTCTGTAGGGTCAGTGAGTGGGAGGGGTCTGTCTGTAGGGTGAGTGAGTGGGAGGGGTCTATCTGTAGGCTCAGTGAGAGGGAGGGGTCTGTAGGGTCAGTGAGTGGGAGGTGTCTGTCTGTAGGGTCAGTGAGTGGGAGGGGTCTGTCTGTCGGGTCAGTGAGTGGGAGGGGTCTGTCTGTAGGGTCAGTGAGTGAGAGGGGTCTGTAGGGTCAGTGAGTGGGAGGGGTCTGTAGGGTCAGTGAGTGGGAGGAGTCTGTAGGGTCAGTGAGTGGGAGGGGTCTGTAGGGTCAGTGAGTGGGAGGGGTCTGTAGGGTCAGTGAGTGGGAGGGGTCTGTTGGGTCAGTGAGTGGGAGGGTCTGTAGGGTCAGTGAGTGGGAGGGGTCTGTAGGGTCAGTGAGTGGGAGGGGTCTGCTAGGGTCAGTGAGTGGGAGGGGTCTGTCTAGGGTCAGTGAGTGGGAGGGGTCTGTAGGGTCAGTGAGTGGGAGGGGTCTGTAGGGTCAGTGAGTGGGAGGGGTCTGTAGGGTCAGTGAGTGGGAGGGGTCTGTAGGGTCAGTGAGTGGGAGGAGTCTGTCTGTAGGGTCAGTGAGTGGGAGGGGTCTGTAGGGTCAGTGAGTGGGAGGGGTCTGTAGGGTCAGTGAGTGGGAGGGGTCTGTAGGGTCAGTGAGTGGGAGGGGTCTGTTGGGTCAGTGAGTGGGAGGGGTCTGTAGGGTCAGTGAGTGGGAGGGGTCTGTAGGGTCAGTGAGTGGGAGGAGTCTGTAGGGTCAGTGAGTGGGAGGGGTCTGCAGGGTCAGTGAGTGGGAGGGGTCTGTTGGGTCAGTGAGTGGGAGGGTTCTGTAGGGTCAGTGAGTGGGAGGGGACTGTACGGGTCAGTGAGTGGGAGGGGTCTGTAGGGTCAGTGAGTGGGATGGGTCTGTCTTTAGGGTCAGTGAGTGGGAGGGGTCTGTAGGGTCAGTGAGTGGGAGGGTCTGTCTGTAGGTCAGTGAGTGGGAGGGGTCTGTAGGGTCAGTGAGTGGGAGGGGTCTGTAGGGTCAGTGAGTGGGAGGAGTCTGTCTGTAGTGTCAGTGAGTGGGAGGGGTCTGTAGGGTCAGTGAGTGGGAGGGGTCTGTAGGGTCAGTGAGTGGGAGGGTCTGTAGGGTCAGTGAGTGGGAGGGGTCTGTAGGGTCAGTGAGTGGGAGGGGTCTGTAGGGTCAGTGAGTGGGAGGGGTCTGTAGGGTCAGTGAGTGGGAGGGGTCTGTAGTGTCAGTGAGTGGGAGGGGTCTGTAGGGTCAGTGAGTGGGAGGAGTCTCAAGGGTCAGTGAGTGGGAGGGGTCTGTCTGTAGGGTCAGTGAGTGGGAGGGGTCTCTGGGGTCAGTGAGTGGGAGGAGTCTGTAGGGTCAGTGAGTGGGAGGGGTCTGTAGGGTCAGTGATTGGGAGGGGTCTGTAGGGTCAGTGAGTGAGAGGGGTCTGTAGGGTGAGTGAGTGGGAGGGGTCTGTAGGGTCAGTGAGTGGGAGGGGTCTCTGGGGTCAGTGAGTGGGAGGAGTCTGTAGGGTCAGTGAGTGGGAGGGGTCTGTAGGGTCAGTGATTGGGAGGGGTCTGTAGGGTCAGTGAGTGAGAGGGGTCTGTAGGGTCAGTGAGTGGGAGGGGTCTGTAGGGTCAGTGAGTGGGTTTTGGTCTGTAGGGTCAGTGAGTGGGAGGGGTCTGTAGGGTCAGTGAGTGGGAGGGGTCTGTACGGTCAGTGAGGGGGAGGGGTCTGTAAGGTCATTGAGTGGGAGGGGTCTGTCTGTAGGGTCAGTGAGTGGGAGGGGTCTGTAGGGTCAGTGAGTGGGAGGGGTCTGTCTGTCGGTCAGTGAGTGGGAGGGGTCTGTAGGGTCAGTGAGTGGGAGGGATCTGTAGGGTCAGTGAGTGGGAGGGGACTGTAGGGTCAGTGAGTGGGAGGGGTCTGTAGGGTCAGTGAGTGGGAGGGGTCTGTAGGGTCAGTGAGTGGGAGGAGTCTGTAGGGTCAGTGAGTGGGATGGGTCTATAGGGTCAGTGAGTGGGAGGGGTCTGTAGGGTCAGTGAGTGGGAGGGGTCTGTAGGGTCAGTGAGTGGGAGGGGTCTGTAGGGTCAGTGAGTGGGAGGGGTCTGTAGGGTCAGTGAGTGGGAGGGGTCCTGTAGGGTCAGTGAGTGGGAGGGGTCTGTAGGGTCAGTGAGTGGGAGGGGTCTGTAGGGTCAGTGAGTGGGAGGGGTCTGTCTGTCGGGTCAGTGAGTGGGAGGGGTCTGTAGGGTCAGTGAGTGGGAGGGGTCTGTAGGGTCAGTGAGTGGGAGGGGTCTGTAGGGTCAGTGAGTGGGCGGGGTTTGTCTGTACGGACAGTGAGTGGGAGGAGTCTGTAGGGTCAGTGAGTGGGAGGAGTCTATCTGTAGGATCAGTCAGTGGGAGGACTCTGACTGTAGGGTCAGTGAGTGGGAGGGGTCTGTCTGTTGGGTCAGTGAGTGGGAGGGGTCTGTAGGGTCAGTGAGTGGGAGAGGTCTGTAGGGTCAGTGAGTGGGAGGGGTCTGTAGGGTCAGTGAGTGGGCGGGGTCTGTCTGTAGGTTCAGTGAGTGGGAGGAGTCTGTAGGGTCAGTGAGTGGGAGGGGTCTGTAGGGTCAGTGAGTGGGAGGGGTCTGTCTGTCGTGTCAGTGAGTGGCAGGGGTCTGTCTGTAGGGTCAGTGAGTGGGAGAAGTCTGTAGGGTCAATGAGTGGGAGGGGTCTGTAGGGTCAGTGAGTGGGAGGGGTCTGTGGGGTCAGTGAGTGGGAGGTGTCTGTCTGTCGTGTCAGTGAGTGGGAGGAGTCTGTCTGAGGGTCAGTGAGTGGGAGGGGTCTGTAGGGTCAGTGAGTGGGAGGAGTCTGTCTGTAGGGTCAGTGAGTGGGAGGGGTCTGTAGGGTCAGTGAGTGGGAGGGGTCTGTCTGTAGGGTCAGTGAGTGGGAGGGGTCTGTAGGGTCAGTGAGTGGGAGGGGTCTGTAGGGTCAGTGAGTGGGAGGAGTCTGTAGGGTCAGTGAGTGGGAGGGGTCTGTAGGGTCAGTGAGTGGGAGGGGTCTGTCGGGTCAGTGAGTGGGAGGGGTCTGTAGGGTCAGTGAGTGGGAGGGGTCTGTAGGGTCAGTGAGTGGGAGGGGTCTGTAGGGTCAGTGAGTGGGAGGAGTCTGTCTGTAGGGTCAGTGAGTGGGAGGGGTCTGTCTGTAGGGTCAGTGAGTGGGAGGAGTCTGTAGGGTCAGTGAGTGGGAGGGGTCTGTAGGGTCAGTGAGTGGGAGGGGTCTGTAGGGTCAGTGAGTGGGAGGGGTCTGTAGGGTCAGTGAGTGGGAGGGATCTGTACGGGTCAGTGAGTGGGAGGAGTCTGTAGGGTCAGTGAGTGGGAGGGGTCTGTAGGGTCAGTGAGTGGGAGGAGTCTGTTGGGTCAGTGAGTGGGAGGGGTCTGTAGGGTCAGTGAGTGGGAGGGGTCTGTCTGTAGGGTCAGTGAGTGGGAGGGGTCTGTAGGGTCAGTGAGTGGGAGGAGTCTGTAGGGTCAGTGAGTGGGAGGGGTCTGTAGGGTCAGTGAGTGGGAGGAGTCTGTAGGGTCAGTGAGTGGGAGGAGTCTGTAGGGTCAGTGAGTGGGTGGAGTCTGTCTGTCGGGTCAGTGAGTGGGAGGGGTCTGTACGGTCAGTGAGTGGGAGGGGTCTGTAGGGTCAGTGAGTGGGAGGGGTCTGTAGGGTCAGTGAGTGGGAGGGGTCTGTAGGGTCAGTGAGTGGGAGGGGTCTGTAGGGTCAGTGAGTGGGAGGGGTCTGTAGGGTCAGTGAGTGGGAGTGGTCTGTAGGGTCAGTGAGTGGGAGGAGTCTGTAGGGTCAGTGAGTGGGTGGGGTCTGTCTGTAGGGTCAGTGAGTGGGAGGGGGCTGTACGGTCAGTGAGTGCGAGGGGTCTGTAGCGTCAGTGAGTGGGAGGAGTCTGTAATGTCAGTGAGTGGGAGGGGTCTGTAGGGTCAGTGAGTGGGAGGGGTCTGTAGGGTCAGTGAGTGGGAGGGGTCTGTAATATCAGTGAGTGGGAGGAGTCTGTAGGGTCAGTGAGTGGGAGGAGTCTGTAGGGTCAGTGAGTGGGTGGGGTCTGTCTGTAGGGTCAGTGAGTGGGACGGGGCTGTACGGTCAGTGAGTGGGAGGGATCTGTAGGGTCAGTGAGTGGGAGGGGTCTGTCTGTAGGGTGAGTGAGTGGGAGGGGTCTATCTGTAGGCTCAGTGAGAGGGAGGGGTCTGTAGGGTCAGTGAGTGGGAGGGCTCTGTAGGGTCAGTGAGTGGGAGGGGTCTGTCTGTCGGGTCAGTGAGTGGGAGGGTCTGTCTGTAGGGTCAGTGAGTGGGAGGGGTCTGTAGGGTCAGTGAGTGGGAGGGGTCTGTCGGGTCAGTGAGTGGGAGGAGTCTGTAGGGTCAGTGAGTGGGAGGGGTCTGTAGGGTCAGTGAGTGGGAGGGGTCTGCAGGGTCAGTGAGTGGGAGGGGTCTGTAGGGTCAGTGAGTGGGAGGGGTCTGTAGGGTCAGTGAGTGGGAGGGGTCTGTAGGGTCAGTGAGTGGGAGGGGTCTGTAGGGTCAGTGAGTGGGAGGGGTCTGTCTTAGGGTCAGTGAGTGGGAGGGGTCTGTAGGGTCAGTGAGTGGGAGGGGTCTGTAGGGTCAGTGAGTGGGAGGGGTCTGTAGGGTCAGTGAGTGGGAGGGGTCTGTAGGGTCAGTGAGTGGGAGGAGTCTGTCTGTAGGGTCAGTGAGTGGGAGGGGTCTGTAGGGTCAGTGAGTGGGAGGGGTCTGTAGGGTCAGTGAGTGGGAGGGTCTGTAGGGTCAGTGAGTGGGAGGGGTCTGTAGGGTCAGTGAGTGGGAGGGGTCTGTAGGGTCAGTGAGTGGGAGGGGTCTGTAGGGTCAGTGAGTGGGAGGGGTCTGTAGGGTCAGTGAGTGGGAGGAGTCTGTAGGGTCAGTGAGTGGGAGGGGTCTGTAGGGTCAGTGAGTGGGAGGGTCTGTCTGTAGGGTCAGTGAGTGGGAGGGGTCTGTCTGTAGGGTCAGTGAGTGGGAGGGGTCTGTAGGGTCAGTGAGTGGGAGGGGTCTGTAGGGTCAGTGAGTGGGAGGAGTCTGTAGGGTCAGTGAGTGGGAGGGGTCTGTAGGGTCAGTGAGTGGGAGGAGTCTGTAGGGTCAGTGAGTGGGAGGGGTCTGTAGGGTCAGTGAGTGGGAGGGGTCTGTAGGGTCAGTGAGTGGGAGGGGTCTGTAGGGTCAGTGAGTGGGAGGGGTCTGTAGGGTCAGTGAGTGGGTGGGTCTGTAGGGTCAGTGAGTGGGAGGGTCTGTCTGTAGGGTCAGTGAGTGGGAGGGGTCTGTAGGGTCAGTGAGTGGGAGGGGTCTGTAGGGTCATTGAGTGGGAGGGAGTCTGTAGGGTCAGTGAGTGGGAGGGGTCTGTAGGGTCAGTGAGTGGGAGGGTCTGTCTGTAGGTCAGTGAGTGGGAGGGGTCTGTAGGGTCAGTGAGTGGGAGGGGTCTGTAGGTCAGTGAGTGGGAGGGTCTGTAGGGTCAGTGAGTGGGAGGGGTCTGTAGGGTCAGTGAGTGGGAGGGGTCTGTAGGGTCAGTGAGTGGGAGGGGTCTGTAGGGTCAGTGAGTGGGAGGAGGTCTGTAGGGTCAGTGAGTGGGAGGAGTCTGTAGGGTCAGTGAGTGGGAGGGGTCTGTAGGGTCAGTGAGTGGGAGGGGTCTGTAGGGTCAGTGAGTGGGAGGGTCTGTAGGGTCAGTGAGTGGGAGGGGTCTGTCTGTAGGGTCAGTGAGTGGGAGGGGTCTGTAGGGTCAGTGAGTGGGAGGGGTCTGTAGGGTCAGTGAGTGGGAGGGGTCTGTAGGGTCAGTGAGTGGGAGGAGTCTGTAGGGTCAGTGAGTGGGAGGGTCTGTAGGGTCAGTGAGTGGGAGGGGTCTGTAGGGTCAGTGAGTGGGAGGGGTCTGTAGGGTCAGTGAGTGGGAGGAGTCTGTAGGGTCAGTGAGTGGGAGGGGTCTGTAGGGTCAGTGAGTGGGAGGGGTCTGTAGGGTCAGTGAGTGGGAGGGGTCTGTAGGGTCAGTGAGTGGGAGGGGTCTGTAGGGTCAGTGAGTGGGAGGGGTCTGTAGGGTCAGTGAGTGGGAGGGGTCTTTCTGTAGGGTCAGTGAGTGGGAGGGGTCTGTAGGGTCAGTGAGTGGGAGGAGTCTGT
This sequence comes from Squalus acanthias, assembly GCA_030390025.1. NCBI lineage: Eukaryota > Metazoa > Chordata > Chondrichthyes > Squaliformes > Squalidae > Squalus > Squalus acanthias. The sequence continues at coordinate 79,289,304 of CM059430.1, read as the reverse complement.
CTGTAGGGTCAGTGAGTGGGAGGAGTCTGTAGGGTCAGTGAGTGGGAGGGGTCTGTAGGGTCAGTGAGTGGGAGGGGTCTGTAGGGTCAGTGAGTGGGAGGGGTCTGTAGGGTCAGTGAGTGGGAGGGGTCAGTAGGGTCAGTGAGTGGGAGGGGTCTGTCTGTCGGGTCAGTGAGTGGGAGGGGTCTGTAGGGTCAGTGAGTGGGAGGGGTCTGTAGGGTCAGTGAGTGGGCGGGGTCTGTCTGTACGGACAGTGAGTGGGAGGAGTCTGTAGGGTCAGTGAGTGGGAGGAGTCTATCTGTAGGGTCAGTCAGTGGGAGGACTCTGACTGTAGGGTCAGTGAGTGGGAGGGGTCTGTCTGTTGAGTCAGTGAGTGGGAGGGGTCTGTAGGGTCAGTGAGTGGGAGAGGTCTGTAGGGTCAGTGAGTGGGAGGGGTCTGTAGGGTCAGTGAGTGGGCGGGGTCTGTCTGTAGGTTCAGTGAGTGGGAGGAGTCTGTAGGGTCAGTGAGTGGGAGGGGTCTGTAGGGTCAGTGAGTGGGAGGGGTCTGTCTGTCGTGTCAGTGAGTGGGAGGAGTCTGTCTGTAGGGTCAGTGAGTGGCAGGGGTCTGTCTGTAGGGTCAGTGAGTGGGAGGAGTCTGTAGGGTCAATGAGTGGGAGGGGTCTGTAGGGTCAGTGAGTGGGAGGGGTCTGTAGGGTCAGTGAGTGGGAGGGGTCTGTCTGTCGTGTCAGTGAGTGGGAGGAGTCTGTCTGTAGGGTCAGTGAGTGGGAGGGGTCTGTAGGGTCAGTGAGTGGGAGGAGTCTGTAGGGTCAGTGAGTGGGAGGGGTCTGTCTGTCGTCAGTGAGTGGGAGGGGTCTGTCTGTAGGGTCAGTGAGTGGGAGGGGTCTGTAGGGTCAGTGAGTGGGAGGGGTCTGTAGGGTCAGTGAGTGGGAGGAGTCTGTAGGGTCAGTGAGTGGGAGGGGTCTGTAGGGTCAGTGAGTGGGAGGGGCTGTCGGGTCAGTGAGTGGGAGGGGTCTGTAGGGTCAGTGAGTGGGAGGGGTCTGTCTGTAGGGTCAGTGAGTGGGAGGGGTCTGTAGGGTCAGTGAGTGGGAGGAGTCTGTCTGTAGGGTCAGTGAGTGGGAGGGGTCTGTCGGGTCAGTGAGTGGGAGGAGTCTGTAGGGTCAGTGAGTGGGAGGGGTCTGTAGGGTCAGTGAGTGGGAGGGGTCTGTAGGGTCAGTGAGTGGGAGGGGTCTGTCTGTCGTGTCAGTGAGTGGGAGGAGTCTGTCTGTAGGGTCAGTGAGTGGGAGGGGTCTGTAGGGTCAGTGAGTGGGAGGAGTCTGTCTGTAGGGTCAGTGAGTGGGAGGGGTCTGTAGGGTCAGTGAGTGGGAGGGGTCTGTAGGGTCAGTGAGTGGGAGGGGTCTGTAGGGTCAGTGAGTGGGAGGGGTCTGTCTGTAGGGTCAGTGAGTGGGAGGGTCTGTAGGGTCAGTGAGTGGGAGGAGTCTGTCTGCAGGTTGAGTGAGTGGGAGGGGTCTCTCTGTAGGGTCAGTGAGTGGGAGGGGTCTGTAGGGTCAGTGAGTGGGAGGGGTCTGTAGGGTCAGTGAGTGGGAGGGGTCTGTAGGGTCAGTGAGTGGGAGGAGTCTGTAGGGTCAGTGAGTGGGAGGGGTCTGTAGGGTCAGTGAGTGGGAGGGGTCTGTAGGGTCAGTGAGTGGGAGGGGTCTGTAGGGTCAGTGAGTGGGAGGGGTCTGTAGGGTCAGTGAGTGGGAGGGTCTGTCTGTAGGGTCAGTGAGTGGGAGGGTCTGTAGGGTCAGTGAGTGGGAGGGGTCTGTAGGGTCAGTGAGTGGGAGGGGTCTGTAGGGTCAGTGAGTGGGAGGGGTCTGTAGGGTCAGTGAGTGGGAGGGGTCTGTAGGGTCAGTGAGTGGGAGGGGTCTGTAGGGTCAGTGAGTGGGAGGGGTCTGTAGGGTCAGTGAGTGGGAGGGGTCTGTAGGGTCAGTGAGTGGGAGGGGTCTGTAGGGTCAGTGAGTGGGAGGGGTCTGTAGGGTCAGTGAGTGGGAGGGGTCTGTAGGGTCAGTGAGTGGGAGGGTCTGTAGGGTCAGTGAGTGGGAGGGGTCTGTCTGACGAGTCAGTGAGTGGGAGGAGTCTGTCTGTAGGGTCAGTGAGTGGGAGTGGTCTGTTGGGTCAGTGAGTGGGAGGAGTCTGTCTGTAGGGTCAGTGAGTGGGAGGAATCTGTCTGTCGGGTCAGTGAGTGGGAGGAGTAAGTTTGTAGGGTCAGTGAGTGGGAGGCGTCTGTAGGGTCAGTGAGTGGGAGGAGTCTCTAGTGTCAGTGAGTGGGACGGGTCTGTCTGTAGGGTCAGTGAGTGGGAGGGGTCTGTCTGTAGGGTTAGTGAGTGGGAGGGGTCTGTCTGTAAGGTCAGTGAGTGGGAGGAGTCTGTCTGTCGGGTCAGTGAGTGGGAGGGGTCTGTAGGGTCAGTGAGAGGGAGGGGTCTGTAGGGTCAGTGAGTGGGAGGGGGCTGTCGGGTCAGTGAGTGGGAGGGGTCTGTAGGGTCAGTGAGTGGGAGGGGTCTGTCTGTAGGGTCAGTGAGTGGGAGGGGTCTGTAGGGTCAGTGAGTGGGAGGAGTCTGTCTGTAGGGTCAGTGAGTGGGAGGGGTCTGTAGGGTCAGTGAGTGGGAGGGGTCTGTAGGGTCAGTGAGTGGGAGGGGTCTGTAGGGTCAGTGAGTGGGAGGGGTCTGTAGGGTCAGTGAGTGGGAGGGGTCTGTAGGGTCAGTGAGTGGGAGGGGTCTGTAGGGTCAGTGAGTGGGAGGGGTCTGTAGGGTCAGTGAGTGGGAGGGGTCTGTAGGGTCAGTGAGTGGGAGGGGTCTGTAGGGTCAGTGAGTGGGAGGGGTCTGTAGGGTCAGTGAGTGGGAGGGGTCTGTCTGTAGGGTCAGTGAGTGGGAGGGGTCTGTAGGGTCAGTGAGTGGGAGGGGTCTGTAGGGTCAGTGAGTGGGAGGGGTCTGTAGGGTCAGTGAGTGGGAGGGGTCTGTAGGGTCAGTGAGTGGGAGGAGTCTGTAGGGTCAGTGAGTGGGAGGGGTCTGTAGGGTCAGTGAGTGGGAGGGGTCTGTAGGTCAGTGAGTGGGAGGGGTCTGTAGGGTCAGTGAGTGGGAGGGGTCTGTCTGTAGGGTCAGTGAGTGGGAGGGGTCTGTAGGGTCAGTGAGTGGGAGGGGTCTGTAGGGTCAGTGAGTGGGAGGGGTCTGTAGGGTCAGTGAGTGGGAGGGGTCTGTAGGGTCAGTGAGTGGGAGGGGTCTGTAGGGTCAGTGAGTGGGAGGGGTCTGTAGGGTCAGTGAGTGGGAGGGGTCTGTAGGGTCAGTGAGTGGGAGGGGTCTGTAGGGTCAGTGAGTGGGAGGGGTCTGTAGGGTCAGTGAGTGGGAGGGGTCTGTAGGGTCAGTGAGTGGGAGGGGTCTGTAGGGTCAGTGAGTGGGAGGAGTCTGTAGGGTCAGTGAGTGGGAGGAGTCTGTAGGGTCAGTGAGTGGGAGGGGTCTGTCTGTAGGGTCAGTGAGTGGGAGGGGTCTGTAGGGTCAGTGAGTGGGAGGGGTCTGTAGGGTCAGTGAGTGGGAGGGGTCTGTAGGGTCAGTGAGTGGGAGGGGTCTGTAGGGTCAGTGAGTGGGAGGGGTCTGTAGGGTCAGTGAGTGGGAGGGGTCTGTCTGTAGGGTCAGTGAGTGGGAGGGGTCTGTAGGGTCAGTGAGTGGGAGGGGTCTGTAGGGTCAGTGAGTGGGAGGGGTCTGTAGGGTCAGTGAGTGGGAGGGGTCTGTAGGGTCAGTGAGTGGGAGGGGTCTGTAGGGTCAGTGAGTGGGAGGGGTCTGTAGGGTCAGTGAGTGGGAGGGGTCTGTAGGGTCAGTGAGTGGGAGGGGTCTGTAGGGTCAGTGAGTGGGAGGGGTCTGTAGGGTCAGTGAGTGGGAGGGGTCTGTAGGGTCAGTGAGTGGGAGGAGTCTGTAGGGTCAGTGAGTGGGAGGGGTCTGTAGGGTCAGTGAGTGGGAGGGGTCTGTAGGGTCAGTGAGTGGGAGGGGTCTGTAGGGTCAGTGAGTGGGAGGGGTCTGTAGGGTCAGTGAGTGGGAGGGGTCTGTAGGGTCAGTGAGTGGGAGGGGTCTGTAGGGTCAGTGAGTGGGAGGGGTCTGTAGGGTCAGTGAGTGGGAGGGGTCTGTAGGGTCAGTGAGTGGGAGGGGTCTGTAGGGTCAGTGAGTGGGAGGGGTCTGTAGGGTCAGTGAGTGGGAGGGGTCTGTCTGTAGGGTCAGTGAGTGGGAGGGTCTGTAGGGTCAGTGAGTGGGAGGGGTCTGTAGGGTCAGTGAGTGGGAGGGGTCTGTAGGGTCAGTGAGTGGGAGGAGTCTGTAGGGTCAGTGAGTGGGAGGGGTCTGTAGGGTCAGTGAGTGGGAGGGTCTGTCTGTAGGGTCAGTGAGTGGGAGGGGTCTGTAGGGTCAGTGAGTGGGAGGGTTCTGTAGGGTCAGTGAGTGGGAGGGGTCTGTAGGGTCAGTGAGTGGGAGGGGTCTGTAGGGTCAGTGAGTGGGAGGGGTCTGTAGGGTCAGTGAGTGGGAGGGGTCTGTAGGGTCAGTGAGTGGGAGGGGTCTGTAGGGTCAGTGAGTGGGAGGGGTGTCTGTAGGGTCAGTGAGTGGGAGGAGTCTGTAGGGTCAGTGAGTGGGAGGGGTCTGTAGGGTCAGTGAGTGGAGGGGTCTGTAGGGTCAGTGAGTGGGAGGGGTCTGTAGGGTCAGTGAGTGGGAGGGGTCTGTAGGGTCAGTGAGTGGGAGGGGTCTGTAGGGTCAGTGAGTGGGAGGGATCTGTAGGGTCAGTGAGTGGGAGGGGTCTGTAGGGTCAGTGAGTGGGAGGGGTCTGTAGGGTCAGTGAGTGGGAGGGGTCATGTAGGGTCAGTGAGTGGGAGGGGTCTGTAGGGTCAGTGAGTGGGAGGGGTCTGTAGGGTCAGTGAGTGGGAGGGGTCTGTAGGGTCAGTGAGTGGAGGGGTCTGTAGGGTCAGTGAGTGGGAGGAGGTCTGTAGGGTCAGTGATTGGGAGGGGTCTGTAGGGTCAGTGAGTGGGAGGGGTCTGTAGGTCAGTGAGTGGGAGGGGTCTGTAGGGTCAGTGAGTGGGAGGGGTCTGTAGGGTCAGTGAGTGGGAGGGGTCTGTAGGGTCAGTGAGTGGGAGGAGTCTGTAGGGTCAGTGAGTGGGAGGGGTCTGTAGGGTCAGTGAGTGGGAGGGGTCTGTAGGGTCAGTGAGTGGGAGGGGTCTGTAGGGTCAGTGAGTGGGAGGGGTCTGTAGGGTCAGTGAGTGGGAGGGGTCTGTAGGGTCAGTGAGTGGGAGGGGTCTGTCTGTAGGGTCAGTGAGTGGGAGGGGTCTGTAGGGTCAGTGAGTGGGAGGGGTCTGTAGGGTCAGTGAGTGGGAGGGGTCTGTAGGGTCAGTGAGTGGGAGGGGTCTGTAGGGTCAGTGAGTGGGAGGGGTCTGTAGGGTCAGTGAGTGGGAGGGGTCTGTAGGGTCAGTGAGTGGGAGGGGTCTGTAGGGTCAGTGAGTGGGAGGGGTCTGTAGGGTCAGTGAGTGGGAGGGGTCTGTAGGGTCAGTGAGTGGGAGGGGTCTGTAGGGTCAGTGAGTGGGAGGGGTCTGTAGGGTCAGTGAGTGGGAGGGGTCTGTAGGGTCAGTGAGTGGGAGGGTCTGTAGGGTCAGTGAGTGGGAGGGTCTGTCTGTAGGGTCAGTGAGTGGGAGGGCTGTCTGTAGGGTCAGTGAGTGGGAGGGGTCTGTCTGTAGGGTCAGTGAGTGGGAGGGGTCTGTAGGGTCAGTGAGTGGGAGGGGTCTGTAGGGTCAGTGAGTGGGAGGGGTCTGTAGGGTCAGTGAGTGGGAGGGGTCTGTCTGTAGGTCAGTGAGTGGGAGGAGTCTGTAGGGTCAGTGAGTGGGAGGGGTCTGTAGGGTCAGTGAGTGGGAGGGTCTGTCTGTAGTGTCAGTGAGTGGGAGGGTCTCTGTAGGGTCAGTGAGTGGGCAGGGGTCTGTCTGTAGGGTCAGTGAGTGGGAGGGGTCTGTAGGGTCAGTGAGTGGGAGGGGTCTGTAGGGTCAGTGAGTGGGAGGGGTCTGTAGGGTCAGTGAGTGGGAGGGGTCTGTCTGTAGGTCAGTGAGTGGGAGGGGTCTGTAGGGTCAGTGAGTGGGAGGGGTCTGTAGGGTCAGTGAGTGGGAGGGGTCTGTCTGTAGGGTCAGTGAGTGGGAGGGGTCTGAAGGGTCAGTGAGTGGGAGGGTCTGTCTGTAGGGTCAGTGAGTGGGAGGGGTCTGTAGGGTCAGTGAGTGGAGGGGGTCTGTAGGGTCAGTGAGTGGGAGGGGGCCCTGTAGGGTCAGTGAGTGGGAGGGGTTCTGTAGGGTCAGTGGTGGGAGGGAGTCTTAGGGTCAGTGAGTGCGGGGTGTCTGTAGGGTCAGTGAGTGGGAGGGTCTGTAGGGTCAGTGAGTGGGAGGGGTCTGTAGGGTCAGTGAGTGGGAGGGGTCTGTAGGGTCAGTGAGTGGGAGGGTTGTCTGTAGGGTCAGTGAGTGGGAGGGGTCTGTAGGGTCAGTGAGCTGGGAGGGTCTGTAGGGTCAGTGAGTGGGAGGGGTCTGTAGGGTCAGTGAGTGGGAGGGGTCTGTAGGGTCAGTGAGTGGGAGGGGTCTGTAGGGTCAGTGAGTGGGAGGGGTCTGTAGGGTCAGTGAGTGGGAGGGGTCTGTAGGGTCAGTGAGTGGGAGGGGTCTGTAGGGTCAGTGAGTGGGAGGGTCTGTAGGGTCAGTGAGTGGGAGGGGTCTGTAGGGTCAGTGAGTGGGAGGGGTCTGTAGGGTCAGTGAGTGGGAGGGGTCTGTAGGGTCAGTGAGTGGGAGGGGTCTGTAGGGTCAGTGAGTGGGAGGGGTCTGTAGGGTCAGTGAGTGGGAGGGGTCTGTAGGGTCAGTGAGTGGGAGGGGTCTGTCTGTAGGGTCAGTGAGTGGGAGGGGTCTGTAGGGTCAGT